>BMAU01018139.1:0-162425 GCA_019973935.1 Trichonephila clavipes
TCCATTTCCAATCATTTTTTGAAAGGTCACGGTGCTCAAGTA
Organism: Trichonephila clavipes; assembly: GCA_019973935.1. Lineage (NCBI taxonomy): Eukaryota > Metazoa > Arthropoda > Arachnida > Araneae > Nephilidae > Trichonephila > Trichonephila clavipes. The sequence goes on from BMAU01018139.1 coordinate 43, forward strand.
ATTTTTTCGACCGACTGTACTCTCAATGGGTGGAGGTCAGATGCTTGTTAGATGTAGGACCGCAGTCTTGTTTATGTACGAGGGCATGTGCTGAGAAGTTGCAGCTGAAAATGGAGAAAATAAATACAGTGGTTTCGTGCGTTAATGATGCTTCTATGGTTGTTAAAAATTGCTGTAAAAACAGTTGCAAAAAAGCCAAAACTTTTGAGAGAGTGAGTTAATGTTGTTAGTAGTTAATAAGATTACAGATCTCATTCCAAACAAGGTGATTGATGTAGATGTTAATGTTTCAGAGTTTGTGCCCTTAGCGGATGATAAATTTAATATACCAGATAGAATTGATATGTTACTTGGGAAAAGGAAATCTTTATGAATTGTTAAAGCCTGGAAAATTTTATTAGTGATAATTCGCATTTAGTGTTACAAAATACGGTGTTTGATTATGTTGTAAGTGGAAGTGTAGATCACACACACACACAAGTTACAGAGAATCGCGTTCATTGCGGATTAATTGTTGATGACGATTTAAACAAAACACTGAAAAAAAAAAAATTCTGGGAAATTGAGGGTGTTCACATAGAGCCTAAGGTTGATACAGAGGTGTCCTTGTGAGGATCATTTGTGCGCACTCATAACAGGAATTGTGAGGTAGGTATGTAGTATCGATGGCATTAAATAAAGATCCGTCTTGTTTAGAAACTCCAAAGATATTGCTATTAGGCGACTTAATTCATTGTGGAAACGGTTGTCTAGGGATTCTAGTTATTTATCTTTGTATGCGGAATTTTTGAAGGAGTATGAGGAGTTAGGTCATTTGGAAAGGGTAGTTGAGTCAAGTGAACCACCCACACATTACTACATACCCCACCATGGTGTATTACGCCCTGAAAACTGACTACTAAACTAAGAATCGTCTTTAACGGTTCATCCCACCACAACAGGCATAAGCCTTAATGACATTTTATTGAAAGGTGAAGTGAAGGAAGATGTGTTTGAGACAATATCTCGTTTTAGAAGACACAAATTTGCTTTACGACTGACATCCAAAAGATGTACAGGCAAATATTAATAAATCCTGATCAGCAGGATTTGCAACGCATTATATGGAAACATGGACTAGATGCAGAAATTTTAACGTACCGACTAAAGACTGTCACTTACGGGCTGTCCAACGCACCCTTCCTTGCCATAAGAACCCTGCAGCAGTTGGCGAAGGATGAAAAATCGAGATTTCCTTTAGCTTCTGAAACCCTGTTATATGATACCTACATGGATGATATTGTGAGCGGAGCGCCGGATTTGGAGACTGCTCAACAATTGCAATCGCAACTGAAAGACGCCCTGCAATCTTGTGGAATGAACCTTCATAAGTGGTCATCTAATTCTCCTGAGTTATTAAATAGTTCGTTGTCATCAGACGTCGAGCATTCATTTTCTACTGACATTGACTTATCTGTGTGAAGACATTGGGAATTAGTTGGAAGCCATTTGAAGATTGTTTCGCGTTTAAGGTATCTGTTTCAGCTAAACATATATATACAAAACGTGAAGTTTTAAGTGTAATTGCTAAGCTATACGACCCTTTGGGTTTCTTAGGCCCAGTGATTGCGAAAGCAAAGGTGTTTCTGCGGTAATTATGGCAATGTAAACTGGATTGGGATGATGTGTTACCTAATTCAATTGCCAACGAGTGGAGAGAATTTGTGACAACATTAAAATGTATCGAGGAAGTGAAAATTAACAGATTTATTATGGCTGACAATAATGTTAGAATCGTTCTCCAAGGATTTGCGGATGCATCTGAAGCAGCCTACGGAGCGGTCGTTTACCTACAGTGATTTCTTCACAACGGTGCTGCCAAAGTGAGAATTCTTGCCAGCAAATCTCGTGTTGCACCAATTCGAGTTATTTCCATACCTCGACTCGAGCTTTGTGCCTGTGTTTTATTAGCTCAACTCGTCAAAAAAATACACTCCACCTTGAGGTTAAACATATGTGATATTGTGCTACATACGGATTCAACTATTACATTGGCATGGTTAAATACACCTGCCAATCGTTTAAAAACCTTCGTGGCCAATCGTGTCGCCAAGGTGCAAGAATTGACTGAAGGATTCCAGTGGAACCATGTGCCATCTGTTCTCAACCCAGCAGATCTTGTGTCTCGGGTATTGCGCCCTTGTGACCTTCCAAATTTCAGGCTATGGTGGCATGGTCCACAATTCCTTGAAAAAGGTAAGTTGTCAAGTGAAGAAACAAGTTTGTCACCAGTTAAGGAATGCGAGTATTCTAAGGAACTGAAAACTGGTTCGAGTTCTGATATAATTACATCTAGTGTTTGTGTTTCAACTAATTGTGTATCTTCTATTTTATCTACTTTGTTACGTAAAAGTAATAGTTATATGAAAATGGTTCGTATATTTAGTTATGTGTTAAGATTTAGTAATAATGTAAACAAACGTAAACTAACATTGAGTGGTCCCCTTTCTGCTACAGATATAGACCAAGCAGAAACTAAACTGATCAGAATGATCGAAGAACAGGTTTTTTTGGCTGAAATTAAGAGCTTACAAAGTAAAGGAGTTGTCTCACCTAATAGTAAACTTAGAAATTTAAACCCCTTTATAGACAGTGATGGATTATTGAGAGTTGGAGGCCAGCTGAGTAATTCAGATTTACCTCATGTTAATAAACATCCTGCAATTTTACCAGGAAATCATAATTTAACTGTTCAAATAATTGTCCATTTCCATAGAAAGAATCTGCATACTGGTGCTTCTTCTCTTCTACACTATGTAAGGGAAAAGTTCTGGCCATTAAATGGTCGTTCATTATGCAGAAAAGTAGTGCATGAGTGCCTTGTCTGTTTTAAAAGCCGACCCCTTGTTACCTCTCAACTAATGGGTAATCTACCCCGTGATAGAGTAGTCCCAGATTACCCGTTCAACTTGTCTGGTGTGGATGTTTGTGGCCCATTCATGATCGGGTACAAAAATCAAAGAAAAGGAATTTTGCATAAAATTTATATTTGTGTATTTGTATGTTTTGTGTCTAAAGCGATTCACATAGAAATTGTGTCAGATCTTACATCTGATGCTTTTATTGCTACATTAAAAAGATTTTTTAGTCGCAGAGGTATATATGCTGAATTGTATTCCGATAATGGGAAAACATTTTAGGTGCCAATAAAGAGCTCAAGAGATTTCTAAAACTTATTGAGGATTCAGATGATAATTTAGCAGGTTTCTTATCTGCTGAGGGTATAGAATGGAAGTTTATACCACCTAGAGCGCCATCCTTTGGTGGTCTTTGGGAAGCTTCGGTTAAGTCAATAAAGTACCATCTTAGGAGAGTTGTCAGTGGCTCAAATTTAACCTATGAGGAATTTTTAACTGTTTGTATCCAAATAGAGGGAATTTTAAATTCCAGGCCACTGTGCCCTTTATCGAGCAATTCGGATGACTTGAACGCTTTAACTCAAGCCCACTTTTTGATAAGGAGGTCTATGACTTCAGTAGTCGAGCCCAATTTAATTGAATTAAAAGAGAATGGCCTTAAAAAATGGCAACGGATAACCAGACTAGAACAACTAATTTGGAATAAGTGGCACAGATGTTATCTTAGTGAATTACAACAACGCAATAAATGGCAATTTAAAAAACAAAATGTTAACGTGGGTGATTTGGTAGTTCTTATTGAAGACAATATGCCAACCTTTAAATGGCCTTTAGGGAGAATCACTGAGATTTATAGTGGCAGTGATGCACTAATAAGGGTTGTAAAAGTAAAAACACAATTTGGAGAATATAAAAGAGCCATTTCAAGAGTTTGTCTTTTACCTATGCCAGTTTGAATTTTGTCTCTGAATATTGTGTATTAGAATTTTTATATGTACCTTAATTTGTTTTACGTAATCCTATAGTATTTTATCGCGTTTAATGTTTTATTGTAATTTGTGTTATTGTTGAAGGTATTACATGTCAACGCGGGGGAGAATGTTCATGCTTGTCGAAAAAACCGTGCGCCAGACGGCGCTGTCTGTGTATCTCTAGTTACTATGAATTTAGGTGAATAAAAATAGAGAGTGTTTTACAGTCCATGTGTGAGGTGTGTGTTATTGAGCTATCCCGGGTGTAGTGATCAAACAGCCTTTTACCGAGCTTTGTATCTAATAGATAAATCTCGACTGGCTTTTCCACTTTTGGTAACTACTGAATTTGGTCATCTGGAATGATCGGAGATTTCTGATCGAAATCTAAAGTCAATTTGGACTCCTTCATAAAATCATTACCTAAAATGCATTGGTACTGCATATTGTTAAGAATGTGAAATTCCCAGGTTTTCTGGAATTCTTGGATCCGAATCTGTAATTCGACCCGACCTAAGTGGCAACACGGGGCTCCTTGCGCCGTCACTACTCTATCTTTCGTTTTTTGACGAGGTCGATACGAAAAATATTTGCGATAGACCTCTTCCGATTTGAAAGATTTCTCCGCCCCCGTGTCCCAAAGGGCTGTAATGAATGTTTCATTTAAAAGAATGGGGACATAAGGTAAGTCTACTGGAGTCATTCGTAATGACGATACCCTAAAAGTATTATTCCTTGAACCACCCTGTCCATCGCCTTGATTGTGGAATCTGTGATCCGATTGACCACCTCGGCGTCGACCATCGAATCTCTGATTATCCACAACACCTTGACTCTCAAATCTATTGAAATCTCTCCGTGGTCTACTATTGTCCGCGTATCTATTGTTACCTCTCGTTTCCCTCCAGTTTTCTTGTCGATTCCTGTTAGGGAAACGATTGTTCTCGTTTGGTTGTATATCTCGGGATTCCCAACTCGAACCTCTGATCTTTCCATTTAGAAACCGTTCCTCATACTTATCAATAATTTGTAGGAGGTTAGATGTGGTTTGAGGATTTGTGTGTATCTCGTAATATGTTAAGTTATTATCCATATTTTTTGTTATAATTTCCTCAAAAATCTCTGATAACATATAATACAATAATGTTACGTCACTTAAAGGGATTTGCCTTTATATTAAATTAAATTACTAAGAATACGATTAATTAATAATCTAGCTCAAACTCAAGTAAGGTTTACCGAAATAAGAGATCCGAGAAACACACGTATTCGAATTCTTAACTGTCATTAACTTTAACTAAGTAGCTCAAACTGACGCTTACTTTAAGCGTACGTGAATTATATTTACCGCTGGTTTATATCAGCTTTCTGGTACGTCTAGCAGCACGACGTCTTCACGAATCTAATCTCTTTGAATCCTCTAGTTATGCGTTTAACGTTACTGGCTCAATAGCCTACCATCATCTCACTTGCTATCTCGTAACTCTCGACTTAAATACCTTATCTAATTTAAATATCCCATACCTCTTTTTGGAATTGATTGGAAACAAACGCGAATTTATATTCCCCAGAAAGACGCCTTAGAAGATTAGTGGAAAGGTTCCGTACAGATCCGTCACAGTGTCTCAACATGACTATCCGAACTAATCGTGTCGGATTCTCTTGGATGGTACACTCGCACCTGGTTGATATTAACTGTAACCTTTTTCCCCTTCTTCCAAAAGATCAAATTGTTATTCCGAACCTCCAAGACTCTATATGGCCCTTCAAACTTAGACATAAACTTTCCGACCACTCTCCTACCCGCAGCACTCGTAAAATCAGCTTGTACCAACACCAAATCATTTACTTTGATGATAACTTCTCTCCTTTTCCGATTATAATATTTTTCCCAAGTTTATGTTGATTCCGCATATTCTGCCTTGCCTCAACGAATAATTTCTATATATTTCTTCCTACATATTCAGCACCCTCTGTGACATGTATTAATTTACTAAAAGGTGTTATAATCTTTCTACCTAAGAATAACTCAGCCAAAGTTTTATTTGTCGTCTCATTAACTGATGTGCGCAACGTGAAAGCGAACTCATGAAGAAATCGGTCCCACCTTTCATGATTTTCTTCAACAAAACAAGCTGTCATCTGGACTAAATTGCGATTAACTCTTTCCGTTAAATTCGCCTGTGGCCGGTATGTTACCGTTTTCATATGTTTTATGTCCAACCTGTGACTTAGGTGTTCAAATACCTCGGATATAAATTGGGGGCCATCATCACTAATCAAAGAAATCGGAGCTCCATAACGTGAAATATAATTCTCAAAAAGGGCGTTAGCTATGGCCTGGGCCGAAGCTTTTCGTAAAGGAATAAGCTCACTCCAATTAGTGAAATGATCAGTTATTACTAATAGAAATCTATATCTTTCGGGTCGAAATACGGGGTAGGGGCCTAATAGGTCTAACGTTACGATTTCATTGAGGTAATTCGATGCCATCGGAATTAATCGATCAGCTGGTAGCGCGTTTTTGTAATTAAATTTTTGACACCAGTCACAGGTTGGAACATATTCAAATATATATTTCCTCATATACGGAAAATAACATGTGTCACGCAATTTTAAATAGGTCTTCCTCTTTCCTAAATGGCCTGCTAATGGCAGATCATGAAATTCTTGCATTATTGCTTAGCGAAGAGATCTAGGAATGTACACTCTTAGTTCTCCAAGAGTTGTAGAATATTTCGCGTAAAAGAGTAGACCATAAATTAATTTTAAATCCTGGGACCAATTCTCGCATGCAGTTGCATTAACGGAACCGTCGTCTGGGTTTTCTAAATAACGATAGATGTGCCCTAACTCAGGATCTTCGCTTTGCTCTCGAATAAGTTGTTCTCTGGAGTTTAAGGCTAAGGCTCGAAGAGCTGCGCGCGAAATTTGTGATCCATCCATATTGCCTACTGGATTCCTAGACAATACGTTCGCGATAACGTTTTGGACCCCCGGTCGATGTTCCCATTCTATGTTGAATTTGGATAACTTGAGTGCCTATCTAATCATTCGACTAGATAAGTTTTTCCCATTCGTTAGCTTTGTTAATGCCACGTGATCTGTGATTACCTTCACCGGTAGTGATCCGAAATAAGTTTTAAATTCATTTAAGGCCCATATCACCGTCAAACATTTGCGGTCTGTAACTGTATAGTTTCTTTCCGCCTTGTTCAGGGTTCTAGACATGAATGCAATAGGTCTGTGATTTTGATCAAGCACAGCACCAATTCCGACCCCACTAGCATTAGTAAACAAGTTAAACTGTTCCTGAAAATTTAGCAACTGCAAAACTGGCGCCTCTGTTAATGCTCGTTTTACTTTATTAAAAGCATCCTGTGCTTCCGTCGACCAATTAAATTTAGCCCCCTTTTTCTTTAACCGTTATAATGGTTCACATATATCTGCATAGTGGGGTATAAACCTCTGATACCACCAAGCCATCCCTAAAAATTTCGATACTTCCTTGCTATTTTTAGGAGGTTTCATTTCTGTGATTGCCTTCACTTTACTATGGTCTGTTTCGATCCCTTCTTTACTATTTACGAGACCTAAATACTTGAATTTGTCACGTGCGAAGTGATATTTTTCTTTGTTTAAAGTTAGCCCTGCGTCTCTCAACAATGTAAATACCTGAGTCAAATTATCTATGTGTTCATTAAACGATGGAGATGTAATAATACCATCGTCCATGTAAACCATCACGAAACGCGCAATAACAGGTTTCAATATAATGTCTATGGCCTTTTGAAAAATTGGCGCCGCCCCTGAAAGGCCAAATGGCATTCTGAGGAATGCAAATGTGCCATTGCGAGTTATAAACGCGGTTTTCTCGATATCTTTCAGACTAATCACCAATTGAAAATAGCCCGATTTTAAATCTAATGTCAACATGATACTGGTATGTGGAATATTTGTGATCAGATCATCAATTACCAGTATCGGATATCGCGGGGATTAAGTGATGGCGTTAAGTTTGCGATAGTCAATCGCGAATCGATACGCCTTTGGAGAATCTGGAGGAAGGCCATTATTTTTGCGCGTTAAAACCACCGGTGACGCGTATGGGGGTTGAATTGTACCCTCCTGTAACATTTTCTTAATGTGATAGTCAATTTTTCCTTGTTTGACCCTGTCATATTGGTAGGGTCTTGACACTTTCGGCCCCTGGTCCCCAGTATCGATTTCATGGTATAAAACATGAGTTAACACCGTCTGGTCTGAAAATTGCCCTTTAAAACCATTAAATAAATCCTTTAATTTTTGCTTCTGCTCTTCACCGAGCTTTGTATCTGATAGATCAATCTCGACCAGATTTTCTACTTTTGGCAACTGCTTAATTTGGTCATTTGGAATTATCAGAGATTTCTGATCGAAATCTAAAGTCAATTTGGACTCCTTCATAAAATCAATGCCTAAAATGCATTGGTACTGCATACTGTTAAGAATGTAAAATTCCAAGGTTTTCTGGAATTCTCGGATCCGACTTTGTAATTCGACCCAACTTAAGGGACAACACGGGGCTCCCTGGGCCGTCACTACTCTATCTTTCGTCTTTTGACGCGGTCGATACGAAAAGTATTTGTGATAGACCTCCTCTGATATGAAAAATTTCTCCACTCCCGTGTCCCAAAGGGCTGTAATGAATGTTTCATTTAAAAGAATGGGGACATAAGGTAAATCTACTGGAGTCATTCGCAGTGAGGATATCCTAATAGTTCGGTGTTCCGTATCAGGAGGAATTTCTGTACATCGCGATCGATCACCCCCAGACTCGCATTAATCACTTAAAGGTTTAAATATATGTTTTGATCATTCTGACCCCTGAAAGCACAGTTCCTCAAACCACCTTGTCGACCGCCTTGATTATGGAATCTATGATCAGATTGACCACCTCGGCGTCGACCATCGAATCTCCGATTATCCGCAACATCTTGACTCTCAAATGTATTGAACTTCCTCCGCGGTCTGCTATTATCCGAGTATCTATTGTTACCTCTCGGCTCTCTCCAATTTTCCTGCCGATTCCTGTTAGGGAAACGATTGTTCTCGCTTGGGTTTGTATCTCGGAATTCCCAACTCGGACCCCTGATCTTTCTATTTAGAAACCCCTTTCCTCGTACTTATCAATTATTTGTAAAAGGTTAGATGTGTTTTGCGGATGCTTAACCTCTACGTAATCCAAAATCTGAGGTTCTAACCTACTAATAACATGATCTATCAATTTTTCCTCCAGCATTTCGAGTTTTAAAATTTTATGGATCTTTAACAAGTCATACACAAAATCGGACGGTTTTTGATTGTGCTTTTGAGATGATGCGAAAAAACGAGTTTCTAGTTCCAACCTATTCCTAACCACGGGGAACTGTTCTGTCAAAGCTTGCTTTAAGTGCGCGTAATCCATCGCCTTGTCTTCTACAACCCTATAAACTAGAACCTCAAACCAATCTAGTGCCCGTCCTGTGAGATGACCCTTTACATATGCACAAGCCAGTTGTGTGTGTATCTCGTAATATGTTAAGTTATTATCAATATTTTCCAAGAACTCTGACACGTTCTCCACCTCCGAAAAATACTACTCACGGATGATTCGAAAATTAGATCCGACTCTAAACTCGGGAATTACTCGTTGGGCACCACTGTGGAGACCCCCCCCCTGGGTCTCACCCTGGTCACCAAGATTATTTTAAGGCAAAGAATCACCAAGAGCCATTTTGTATAATAATAATAATTATTTATTATTTCAAGTCTCAAAAAAACTCTAATAACATATAATATATTTCTATGTTACGTCAAATAAAGGCATTTACCTTTTATATTAAATAAAATTACGAATTATGCAATTAATTAATAATTATGGTCAAGATCAAGTAAGGTCTACCGAAATAGGAGGTCCGAGAAATACACGTACTCGAATTATTAACTTTCATTAACTTTAACTAATTTGACTAAACTAACGCTTAATTTAAGCCTACATGAATTATAGTTACCACTGGTTATATCAGCTTTCTTGTTCTTCAGTAGAATAGCAGCACTACGTCTTCACTATCTTAATATCCTGGAATCCTCTAAATTTGAGGTTACTGTTGCTGTCTCAATAGTCTTCCTCATCATGTCTGCTAGCTTACAACGCTCGACTTAAATACCTTATCTACTTTGCGTATCCCGTTCATCTTTTAGGAGTTGATTGGAAATATACGCTAATTTATAATCCCCAAAAAGACTCCTAAGAATATTAGTGGAAAGGTTCCGTACAGATTCGTCACAACTTCAATATATATATATATATATATATATATAATCACTTTTAGTATTTATGAAAATTTTCTCAATATTCACTGTAACTTAACAATATCGCATACAATATTTTGAATCTTTCCGTAATCTTCTAAAAATTCGTTTCATGGACAAAATTTCTTGAGTTTCTCTTACATCACACATTCACTAATATAAACTGTATCACATTACTTAATTTTGAACACATCTCTCTGAGAAATCTGCGTGATTAAATCACAGATGTTCAGGGATGCTGATAAGAAACAATGAGAGGTGTATATATGACATATCAAACTAAGCAAGTTTGTCCTCTTAATGTTTCGAGACATATACAAAATTATAATGATGGTATTCTCCCTTTTCCACTGTGAAATATCCAAAAATAAGCTTCAAGTTCTTAAATTAATTTTAAATTTACATAAGGAAAATTTCAAGAAATAGTGAATCCTGATATATGGCCGGTATATCAAAACACACAATTTAAAAAAAATTAAATGACCTGCAATAAGATTACTGCTGAATAAAATAATTAACAAAACAAAATAAAATTTAGTGGAGAGAAAAGAATACACGTGACTTTACTTTTGTTTCTTATAAAAATCAAAATCACTAGTATTAGTACATTAGTCATTTTTCTAAAAACTTAATTTATATCTTTCAACTTTAAAACACCAATTTCTATCATAACTGTTAACTCATTCGACATCTTAAGATAAAATTATGAGAAGCATATATTAAAATTTCTCAAAATTTTGTATGACAAAACCTATATACTTTGTTTTCTCAATTAAAATATAAATAAAGTATCTCATTTAACACAACTAAATTATAAAAATTAAATATCATATCATATAATATATTATTCTTTTTCGCCGAAAAAGTCTTGTTAAGGTATTACGTAAGAGGTTTCGTTTAGTTATTTTCTTATTTTCATTATTATGGGTATTTTGTTGAACGTAATTCAACTGAAAATTTTCAGATGGATGAAAATGTCTTAAACGGACTGAATGAACCAATTCAGTGTCAGTTTTATTAAGGGCATTGGGTCTATCTGTTTCAAATAATACATCAGAGCATTTTCTTAAAACTGCATGAGGGCCTGAATAAGGGGGACTTAATTTCCTTGTATTGGGGTATTGAAATTTCTCATACATTACTAAGTCAAAAACCTTGAAATCAGCTTCCTGAAATTTTTTATCATACCTAATCTTATTTTTTTTATAATATTGTTTGGTTCTTTCTTTGGCTAATTTTCTGGCTTCTTCTAAGGGAGGATATATCTCATTATCTTTTAGTGAAATTTCGAAAGGTAAATTACCATACATTAAGTAGGTTGGAGGGAAACCTGTTATTGTATGTGGAGTTTGATTATACTGATGGGTTACATTTTCTAGAATTTTTGTCCATGGGACTTTATTTGAACTATTTCTAATTCCACACTTTAAGCGGGTAACTATGATTTGATTTACTCGTTCAACCTTTCCATTGGTTTGTGGCCTGTGAGAAGTAGTTAATAACTGAGTGACATTATTATGCTTTAAAAAATGCTTAAATTTTGAAGAGGTGAACGCAGTATTTCTATCCCTTAAAATTTTTTCCGGTATATGATTCTGAAAGATTTGTCTTAAACAATTTATATAAGTATCTGTTGTTGCATTTTTTTATGGGAAAGTCGAAATGTACCTAGTTGCATGATCAATAATAATGTGCAAATATTTTTTAACTGAGTTGTAATAATTTAAACCACCTACACTTGTGACGAATCTGTACGGAACCTTTCCACTAATATTCTTAGGCGTCTTTTTGGGGATTATAAATCCACGTATATTTCCAATCAACTCCAAAAAGCGAACGGGATATGCAAAGTAGATAGGGTATTTAAGTAGAGCGTTGTAAGCTAGCAAGGATGAAGGCTATTGAGCCAGCAGCAGTAGCCTCAAGTTTGGAGGATTCAATTGGATTGCGATATTGAAGAGTTACGGTTAGTAATCTACGAAGGCATCTTGTGAAGATACCTAAGTATTGCCAGGTGATATAATATAGTTTATTATCGCTTAAAACAATCGCTAGTTTAATAAAATTAGTTTAAGTTTGTGACGAATCTATACGGAACTTTATCACTAACCTTCTGAGTCGACCTTTATAGGGAAATTTAATTCCCTACCTATTTCCAATCAACTCCAAAAAGCGGACAGGATTCCTTGTTATGTAGATTAGATTCAGTATTTAAGTCAAACGAAATAGTAAAGTTAGAGCAGTAGGAGATAGAGATTGAAGCAGAAAATTATCGTGGATGGAAGATTTCTTGTTAGAGATATTTAATCTCAAGAATTGAGATTCCGAGTGGTAAATATTTTGTGTTTAAAGTCTCATTAAAGTTTTAGGAGTGAGATTAAAGTTAAATGTTCAATAAGAACATTATTAAATATAATTCTGGGATCTCTTATCGTGGTAATCTCTGCGTGATCGTTATTTAATAAATTAATTAATTAGATCATTAATTAATTAAGTTAATTTAAAGGATATTACCTTTAAAACCTCATAATATTAGTAGTCGCATTTGTTAATAAGTCTTTGATTCTATTTGGGAAAAATAACCAAATAAAGAAAGTTATTTATAAAAATGGCTACTGGTTCTTCTTTGACTCAAAATTATTCTCGTTCTCAAAGTGAGGTCCTAAGGGACCTTCACAATGGCGCCCAACGTATAAATCCCGAGAATAGAGTCGGATCCAGTTTTAGAATCATTCCGGAACAATATTTTTCGGGGATTGAGAACATAGATGATTTTTTGGAGAATATTGATCATAATCTCGCGTATTATGAGATACCTGCACAACTGGCATGTGCTTACTTGAAGGGTCATCTCAAAGGACGGGCACTCGACTGGTTCGAAGTTCTTGGTTATAGAGTCATTGAAGATAAGACAACAGACTACGCGCACTTAAAACAGGCATTGTCGGAACAATTTCCCGTGGTCAGAAACAGGTCAGAACTAGAAACGCGATTTTATTCCTCATCACAAAGACGAGATCAACAGCCTTCGGACTTTATTTATGAATTGTTGAAAATTCATAAAGTCCTTAAACTAGAAATGTCGGAGGAAAAATTAATAGATCACGTCGTTAGTCGATTAGAACCTCAAATTTTGGATTATGTCGAAGTTAGACATCCACGAAATACTGCCAATCTCCTACAAATCGTTGATAAATACGAAGAACGTTTTATGCATAGACAAATCAGAGGTTCGAGTGAGGGATTTAGAAGTTCAGGCCCTCATAAAGGCAATCGTTTTAATACCCGGCATAGACAGGAAAATTGGAGGGAAAACGGAAATAATGAGAGATACGCCAATAATAGCCGACCACAAAGGGAATTTAATCGATTCGAAAACCAAGGTTTCGCAAATCGCAGATTCGAGGGTAGACGCCAAGGTGGACAATCGGATCAACCATTCCACAGTCAAGGCGGTCGACAAAATGGGTCGAGAAATAGTTCATTTCGAGGTCAAAATGAACGAAATAGAAATTTAAACTTTTAAGCGATCGATGTGAATATGGGGGTAATCGATCGCGGGGTACGGAAAATCCTCCAGTTTGGGATCATCGGCCTATCAGAGTATCCTCTATAAGAATGACCCCAGTTGAATTACCGTATGTCCCTTTTCTATTAAATGAAACCTTTATTACAGCACTATGGGACACGGGAGCGGAGAAATCTTTTATTTCGGAGGAGGTATACCGCAATTATTTTTCATACCAACCTCGTCAAAAGACGAAAGACAGAGTCGTGACAGCACAGGGAGCCCCGTGCAGTCATTTGGGTAGAGTCGAGTTACAAATTAGAATCAGGGAATTTCAAAAACCCTGGGAATTCCATATACTTGATAACATGCAGTATCAGTGCATTTTGGGGATCGATTTTATGAAGGCGTCGCGATTAACATTAGATTTTGATCAGAAATCCTTGATCATTCCCGATCATCTGATCAAACAAGTGCCTAAAGAGGAGAAACCCGTTGATATTGATCTCACAGAATCAAAACTTGATGACGAGCAACAGAGGCAATTAAAAGCCTTATTTAATAATTTTAAAGGGTTATTTTCCGATCAACCGGGATTAACGCATGTTGTATATCATGAGATAGATACTGGAGACAAGGGACCGGTAGTGTCGAGACCATACAAGTACGACCGGGTCAAACAAGGCATTATTGATTATCACATAGATAAGATGTTACGGGATGGTACAATTTGTCCTATTAATTCGCCCTATGCAACTCCAGTCGTTCTAACTCGAAAGAAAAATGACCTTCCTCCAGATTCTCCCGAGGCGTATCGTTTCGCGATCGATTATCGGAAACTAAATGGAATTACCAAATATCCTCGATATCCATTACCGGTGATTGATGACTTACTCACCAATATTCCTCACACCAACGTTATGTCCACTCTAGATCTCAGAAGTGGCTATTTTCAGTTGGCGATTAGTCCAAGGGACATAGAAAAAACAACGTTTATCACTCACAATGGCACTTTTGCATTCCTACGCATGCCTTTTGGTCTTTCCGGGGCAGCGCCTAATTTCCAAAGGGCTATTGATATAATTCTCAAACCTGTTATTGGGCGTTTCGTGTTAGTGTACATGGACGATGTTATTATAACATCTCCATCGTATAAAGACCATCTCGATCATTTAACTCAGGTTTTTACCTTATTGCGAGACGCAGGGCTAACGTTAAATAAGGAAAAATGTCACTTCACCCGTGACAAACTCGAATATTTATGCCTGATTATTAGTAAAGAAGGAATCGAAACTGACAATAAGAAAATTCGGGCAATTACAGAAATGAAACCTCCCAAAAATAATCGAGAAGTGTCAAAATTTTTAGGGATGACGGGTTGGTACCAAAAATTTATTCCGCGATACGCAGATATATGCGAACCATTGTACCAATTAAAAAAAGGGGGCGAAGTTTAACTGGTCGGGAGAAGCACAGGATTCTTTTGATCAGATCAAACGCACACTAACGGAGGCACCGATTTTGCAATTACCAAATTTTTCTGAACAGTTCAATTTATTCACTGATGCTAGTGGGGTCGGAATTGGTGCTGTGCTTCAACAAAATCAAAAACCTATTGCTTTCGCGTCTCGAATCCTTAATAAAGCAGAACGTAATTATACGGTTACCGAAAGAGAATGTTTGGCGGTGATATGGGCTCTAAATAAGTTTAAAACTTATTTTGGACCCCTACCTGTGAAAGTGATTACAGATCACGCAACGTTAACGAAGTTAACCAATGGTAAGAATTTATCCAGTAGGATGATCCGATGGGCATTGAAATTGTCAGAGTTTAACATAGAATGGGAGCACAGACCTGGTGTTCAAAACGTGATCGCAGATCTTTTATCGAGAAATCCAGTAGACAGTGTCGAGGGGTCACAAATTTCGTGCGCAGCTCTTAGAGCCCTCGCAATAAATTCACGTGAACAATTCATTAAGGAACAAAGGGAAGATCCTGAATTAGGACATATTTATCGATACTTAGAAAACCCTGATGACGGTTCTGTTAATGCGACGGTATGCGAGAGTTGGTCCCAGGACTTCAAGTTAATAAATGGTCTCCTCTTTTACGCGAAGTATTTTTCTAATCTGGGAGAACTAAGAGTTTATATTCCTGGTTCTCTTCGAAAAGATATAATGAAAGAATTTTATGATCTACCACTGGCAGAACATCTCGGAAAGAGGAAGACATATCTTAAACTTCGTGACACATGCTATTTTCCATTTATGAGAAAATATATATTTGAATATGTTTCAACCTGTGACCGGTGTCAAAAGTTTAATTATAAAAACGCGCTACCAGCTGGTCGTTTAATGCCTATAGTTTCAAAATATCCAAATGAAATTGTAACGCTAGACTTATTAGGTCCCTACCCCGCATCCCGACCCGAGAGATATAAATTCATATTAGTTATATCTGACCACTTCACTAAGTGGTGTGAGCTGATTCCTCTTCGTAAAGCTTCAGCCCAGGCAGTAGCTAATGCTTTTTTTTATAACTATATAGCGCGTTACGGAGCTCCGATTTCTTTGATAAGTGATAACGGCCCACAATTTATTTCTGACGTGTTTGAACATCTCAGTCACAGGTTGGACATCAAACATATGAAAACGGTAACGTACCGACCACAGTCTAATCTCACGGAGAGAGTGAATAGAAATTTAGTTCAAATGATAGCTTCTTTTGTTGAAGAAAATCATGAAAACTGGGACCAATTTCTACACTAGTTCGCTTTCGCATTGCGCACGGCGGTAAATGAGACGACAAATAAAACTCCGGCTGAGTTGTTTTTGGGAAGGAAAATCATAACTCCGTTTAGCAAGCTCATAAATGTTACGGAGGATGCGAAATATGTTGGTAGGAACATCGAAAGATTATTCGATGTGGCAAGACGAAATATGCAAAAAAGCATAAGTCTTGGGGAAAACATTACAATCTCAGAAGGAGGGATGTTCACATCAAAGTGAACGATTTGGTTTTACTTCAAACACATTTCTTAAGTGCTGCGGGTAGGAAACAGGTGGGAAAATTTATGCCTAAGTTTGAAGGTCCATATAAAGTTTTGGAAATAAAAGGAAATAATTTAGTTATTTGGAAAAACGGAAGAAATATAACTGTTAATATTGATCAGGTTCGAGTGTATCGGCCTCGTCAGTCAGACACGATTAGTTCGGATAGTCCGGTAGAAACTCTGTATGACGAACAAGAAGTTAGTCATGGGTCGAATAGATCGAATCAAGGGCAGTTTAAAGAACATAGGAAAACCTCTAGTCAGGAAAGTGAGGGGTGTAGATCACGGCAGGGTAACACGACACGGGAGATCCCCAGAAATAAACGCAAAATTAATAGTACTGCGTCGAAGGACCAAGCTTTAAAACGATCCAAGATATGTAGGAAGAGATCACGGCAAGGGTCTGAACATCAGGACCGGAAAAGACGCGCTCCTGAGCAAGGGCAGGGAGTCAAGAGGTCGATCCCTTCCTCGGTCTCGTCCAGGAATTATAAGTTTCAAAAACATAATACCTCTTCACCAGGAGTAGAGTCCATTGCAGGTCCATCAAGGTTGCCTGATCGCAGGACTGCTACGACTACAGACGGATCCCGAATGGAAGTTAGTAGACGTGATAACCAGACCCGTCAGACCAGAGCGACAACGAGAGGACGCAACAAACAAGCGGAGAAACCAGTCCGGTCGAATCAAGCCAATACAAGGAGACCTTGCCCATACTATCTACGGAGCCGTATACAAGAAAAAGACGGAATTCCTGAGGAGCTGAGCAACATCGAAATCAACGGCATACCTAGCAGCACATTGCGAAGAAGGAGCCTCAGTATGGAAGCGTTGGATGGAGATCCAGTGCATAGGATTTAACAGACAAAATCCAGGTTGTGTCGTTTCTTTATCTTCGCGGTACGAACAAGTGAAGAATTTTTGCAATTAAAGCAAGTCACGGGCGCACTCTAAAATTAAGAAGACTGACAAAAGTGGACACTGCATTGTGTGTTTTTTTCTGTAACCAGAAAAAAACGGCTTTTGTGTTACTTTTTGTATTTTGGAGAAAACATCTGTAAATTTAGCATTTGTTTACTTCGATGTATGACTTCGCTAAGATGCGACAATTCATTTGGTTGTTTGTGTTATTTGTTTATTGTGGAATGATTATTATTGTATGCTGTGTGTGTTTCTATGTATATTTTGTTTCACATCTGGTGACTTGGAGTGCAGCGAAGTTAGATAGGATTAACCATTAACACTAACTAGCGCATAAAGTTTTTCGAATGGGAAGGCAAAGGAACCAGATATTTTTATTGTATATGACATTCATGTAACAAATGTATAAATTCATGTCTGCTTTTACCTACTTCTCAAATGGATATATATCTTTCAGGGTAGCTGACCCTGAAGTCTTCGATGTTCCAGTGCCACAGAAGATTGTATTTCTTTTTTGTATAATAACTAAGTAAAACTCTATGGGGCTGGTTTTTTGCCACCACTAAGGTGGTTTTTCCCACGTCTCCTTCGCCAAATGGATAGAGTGCAGGGATTAATTTAAACTTGTAAAGTATTATGAGGTTTGGCAATTAAGTATACATCGTAATTTTATCCTTTTTCATTAAGGAAGACGTTTCAGTAATATACAGTTAGAAGTTAATATCGTCGGAACTGTTAGACAAAGATAGGAATTACGTAATTTATTTTCAGGACGTATGAGTCCTTCGAATAAATCCCGTTTTCTTTTTGGAGGGAGTTGTGACGAATCTATACGGAACTTTATCACTAACCTTCTGAGTCGACCTTTTTAGGGAATTTTAATTCCCTACCTATTTCCAATCAACTCCAAAAAGCGGACAGGATTCCTTGTTATGTAGATTAGATTCAGTATTTAAGTCAAACGAAATAGTAAAGTTAGAGCAGTAGGAGATAGAGATTGAAGCAGAAAATTATCGTGGATGGAAGATTTCTTGTTAGAGATATTTAATCTCAAGCATTGAGATTCCGAGTGGTAAATATTTTGTGTTTAAAGTCTCATTAAAGTTTTAGGAGTGAGATTAAAGTTAAATGTTCAATAAGAACATTATTAAATATAATTCTGGGATCTCTTATCGTGGTAATCTCTGCGTGATCGTTATTTAATAAATTAATTAATTAGATCATTAATTAATTAAGTTAATTCAAAGGATATTACCTTTAAAACCTCATAATATTAGTAGTCGCATTTGTTAATAAGTCTTTGATTCTATTTGGGAAAGATAACCAAATAAAGAAAGTTATTTATAAAAATGGCTACTGGTTCTTCTTTGACTCAAAATTATTCTCGTTCTCAAAGTGAGGTCCTAAGGGACCTTCACAAGTTAATGAAAGCTAATAATTTGAGTTACGTGTATTTCTCGGACCTCCTATTTCGGTAGACCTTATCATACGCGTAATTATTGATTAATTTCATAATTCGTAATGTAATTTAATAGTAAAGGTAAATCCCTTTTGTTTGACGTAACATAGAAACATTATATGCTATTAGAGTTTCTGATATTTGAATCAGTATAATAAATACAAGTTATTACTATACAAATGGCTCTTATGTGATTCTTTGCCTCAAATTAATCTTGGTGTCCAGGGTGAAACCTAGGGGGGGGTCACTACACACTATCTATCGATAAAAGTTCAAAAGGTTTTTCACAAAGGGGAAGTGATTGCATCAGTCCGTATTTTTTCTGATGTGACTTCTTATTTATTTGACAAGTTTCACAGTGTTTCACATAATTTCGTATACCAGTATTAATGTTTATCCAATAATATTGTGGTGATATTAATTTAACATGGTAGCTACACCAGAATGGCCAAATTTTTCATGAGTTGTTTTTTTTAATTTCACTCTTAGAGCTTTGGGTACAATTATTTTAGCTAAACCTTGTCTTTTAACTACAAAAACACCATCTCTCTTAAAACATTTAGGAGCTGATGTATTTTCTATATTTTGAAAATGACTTATTTCATTGATATCTAATAAAGGTTCTAGGGGTGTATTAATTATATGATAAGCAATAGGATTTCTTGTTAACATATCAGCTTCAATATTAATGCTACCTTTCATATTTTATATCAAAATCATACATAGAAACTTTTAAAGACCATCTAAAAAGTCTACCCGTGGGACTTTTGAAATTTTCAAGCCAAACTAATGCATTATGACCGGTATAAACTGTGAAATGAGATCCATGAAGATAGCAATAGAATTTATCTAAACTATCAATTATAGCTAAGCATTCTAATTCAGTTATTGTATAATTAATTTCATAATTTCTCAGTCGTCTCGAATGGAATGCAATCTGATGTTGATATCCATTGGGTTTTTGTTGTTTGAGGATACATGAGATCGCAGTTTTCTATGCATCTACATAAAGATGACAGAGGTAATTTGGATTGAATATAGCTAAAATGGGCTTTGAAATTAAGCTGTCTTTAAGTTTTTGAAAAGATTGCTGACATTCTTGGGTCCAATTCCAATTTTGATTCTTTTTAAGAAGATTATTTAAGGGCATTCTTAATTTTGCACATTGAGGAATGAATTTATAAAAGACATTAATACTACCAAGAAATCTTTGTAAATCCTTTACATTTCTAGGGGGTAAAAGTTTTTTTTAATTATTTCGACATTTGTATTATTTGGAGTGTATGACCCTTGTTTTATTTCATATCCTAAGAAATCGATTGTATCTTTACCAAATTTACACTTTGAGAATTTTAATTTAATATTTTCTATTTCAAAAATTTTAAAAATTTCCTCTAAATGTTTTGCATGTTCTTCAATTGATTCCGAAAATACTATTATATCGTCAAAGTAATTTAATGCAAATTTTATTTCGTATTTATTTAAAATCTGTCTAATAGCTCTTTGAAATATAGCAGTAGAATTTTTATATACAAAATTCAAATGATTAAATTGATAAAGACCGTAATTTGATGTAAATGCAAGTTTTTCAGATTCATTATTATCTAATTTAATGTGCCAATAACCACTACATAGATCGATGGTTGAGAAAAATTTTGCATATGTTAATTTGTCTAAAACTGCATCTATTCTTGGAATTGGTTCTGCATCTAATTTTGTGATAGCATTTAGCTTTCTGTAATCGATACATAATCGTGTTCGAGCATTATCCTCCTTTTTAAGGGTGTCACTTCACGAAAATCGATGCCAAAATCGATTTTTCAATTTCGATTGAAAAATAAAATTCAACTTTTTCTCTTTCTGATACAGTTTATATTTTTGTTCTAGCTGAATTAGAAGTATTTTTAATATTTTTTAAAAAGTTGTTTACGTCTGTCAAATCCCAAAACAGCTGATTGCCACGCCCCTTTCAAATCAAAACAAAAGACACATGCTACTTTTCAGCCTTGTCAAATAACTTAAATTGATTAAAAGTATTTATTTTGATCGGCAAATCAACTAGGAAAGAAGTGAAGTGGATAATTGTAGCTGTTTGCTTACTTCTCGGTAACTCACGTGCTGCTTTTTTTCGTTGAATATAACAAATTTTTTTTTTCAATTTTCATTAGATATAAATTCACAATATCTGATTAATATGCCTCGGTTTTGCAACAAAACTTTTAAAAGAGAAAATTTGGTGCAAATTATAAAGATTCTTCAGCTTCTGAGGATTTGAATAAAGAACAAGAACAACCTGCAAGTATGTATATTAAGAATTCATCATCAAAATCAAAATTAGGTAAGTTTAATGATGAGTATGTTTCATTTTTAGATTCATCTGAAAACTTTTGTGAAATAATTGACATTCCGCTGTTTTCTAGTGTTTTGAAACAACATGTATTATGTGTAAAATGTAAAAAACAAGGTATTGACATTAAGTTTGGTCGCCAAATTCAGGGTTTGGCTACAGAATTGTTAATATGTTGTGAATTTTGTGGTCTTATTCAACCACTTCTCAATACCAGGTTTACTAACACTGTGGTTAATAAAAAAGATACAAAAATGTATGAAGTGAATACTAGACTTCCTTATGCTATGAGGTCAGTTGGAAAAGGAGAAGCAGCTGCGAAAGTATTTTGTGGAGTTATGAATTTGCCACCTCCACCAAAGCGGTTTTACGAGTCTTTGCATGCATTAAATAATGCGACAGAAAAAGTAGCAAAAGTGTCTATGGCATTAGCTGCTGCCGAAACACTATCATTTAATAATGGTAACCCAAATGTTCATGTGGCTATAGATGGTACTAATGCGACGCTGGTTTAACTTAAAAGATAATCAATTCACTACAATTACCCAGGTTCTACACTTTACGTCGCATCATAGCTTAAGTTAAGAATTAGACACAAGATCCTTTAAAAACAATAAACAGTACTCTAAATCAAAAAGCCGTTCTTTAAATAACACTTAATTTATTTTTGAATAACAATAAGATTAAATTTAAGTTCATGTACAAAGTGACGCGCAACAATTCTACTTAGCTTTTGAAAGAGGGGTGAAAGAAGAGGAGTGACATGTCGCCGCTCGGAGCCCCGCGGAGTCCAGTTCCAGCCCTGGATCTAAAATTGGAGAAGTTTATTCAGTGTCCCAAGTGTGTGTGTGTGATTCTCTAATCGGGGTGCATCCCGTTTTTATTCGGCGCCTAATTGCACCTATGTGCTAGAGCGGATTCTTTACTGTGTCTGCATAATTTTCCCTCATTGGTCCAGAGTCAGCGTATGGTTACTGTGTCACGGTCAATGACATCCCTAAGCGCGGGAAATCCTAATGACACCCCCGATACCACGATATTTATGGGTACAATGTCCCCTTTTGGTGGGGTAAGAGAGACGCATTTTAAAATTCCGTTTCTTGTAAACAGCAAGAGCAGGGCAGATGTAAAAATTGCAGTTGTAACTTTAGGGACCGGCGACCTCCCATCAGTACCTGGCAAAAAAGGGGCCATACTTCTCTGAATGGTGTTGTTACGGCAGTTAGTGTGGACACTGGGAAAGTTGCTGATGCCGAAATATTATCGAGGAAATGCTCATGTCATTTTAGCGGCAACTTGCATAGTGATGAGTGTTCGGCAAATTACTTTGGAAATAGTGGGGGAATGGAAGTTGAAGGTGCACTTCGTATCTTCAATCGCTCAGAGTTACTACACAATTTGAGATATACGCAATATTTGGGTGATGGGGATTCTAAAGCGTGCAAAGCAGTTTTAGAATCTTAACCTTATAAAGATGTCAACATTGAAAAATTAGAATGTGTGGGTCATGTTGAGAAAAGGATGGGTACACGACTCAGGGCATTAAAATTAAAATTAAAAGGCAAAAAGCTCGAGGACAAAAAATCTCTAGGAGGCCGTAATAGATTAACTGATGCAGAGGTAGACAAATTGCAAAGATACTATGGTTTGGCTATTCAAAACAACTCGGGAAATTTGTCAGCCATGAAACAAGCTATTTGGGCTATATTTTTCATAAAATCTCAACAGATTTGAATCCACAACATGGTTTATGCCCCTTGGGAGATGATTCGTGGTGTGGATATAATAGGTCCAAACTGAAAGGTGATACATATAAACATAAACATAATTTACCAATTGCAATTATGCATTGCATAAAAAAAGTACTTAGAGATCTTTCAAGCCCTGAACTTCTGTCTAGATGTTTGCACGGTAAAACACAAAATTGTAATGAGAGCTTAAATAGTCCATAATTCCAATAGTCCATAATTCCAAAAACTGTTTTTGTACAATTGGGAACTTTAAAAACCGGAGTATATGAATCTATATCTATATATAATCAAGGCTTAATTACCAAATTAAAAGTTTTAGATTTATTAAATATTCAACCTGGATTTTATACATGTCGAGCATTGCAAGAAGCAGATCATGCACGCATAAGGAAAGCGGAAAAGGCAATTTCACGAAGAACCAAAGAAGCTAGAATCAAAAACAGACAGTTAAAATGTAGACAAGAGGATGATCTTGCAGATGATCCGAGCAATCCAAGTTATGGTTCTGGTGTGTATTAATTAAAGGAATGATGTTTTTACTTTAAATTACTATTTCTCAAAAGTGTAAATTTCAACACAAAAGGAACATTTTTGAAAAAATTACTCATTTAATAGTTTTGAAATTTTGCACATATATTAATATTATACAAATAAATATTTTAATGAGAGATTTTGTCAAAAAAATTATTCAAAAAAAAGTTATGGATTGAAATGTACAAGAATTTCCAGCGTTTTAAAATTTTTGACGTGTTACTCCACATATGATTTTTTTTTAAAAAAACTAATCAAAATTTTTAAAAAAGCTCCCATTAAAATAAAGAAAACAGTGCAATAAATGTACAAAAAAAGTTCAGGATTGTACAAGTGGTCAATTTTTCAAAAATGTTCCTTACGCTTGATCATTTTTAACATTGCGGAGATAGGGACAGATCATGCACATATAAGGAAAGAGGAAAAGGTAATTGCACAAAGAACCAAAGAAGCTAGAATTAAAAACAGACAGTTAAAATGTAGACAAGAAGATGATCTTGCAGATGATCTAAGCAATCCAAGTTATGGCTCTGGAATGTATTAGTTAAAGGTAAGTTTGTACTTTAAATCACTATTTCTCAAAAGTGTAAATTTCAACACAAAAGGAACATTTTTGAAAAAACTACTCATTTAATAGTTTTGAAATTTTGCACATATATTAATATTATACATATAAATATTTTAATAAGAGCTTTTGTCAAAAAAATTATTCAAAAAAAGTTATGGATTGAAATGTACAAGAATTTTCAGCGTTTTAAAATTTTTGACGTGTTACTTCACATATGATTTTTTTAAAAAAAAAACTAATCAAAATTTTGAAAAAAGCTCCCATTAAAATAAAGAAAACAGTGCAATAAATGTACAAAAAAAATTCATGACTGTACAACAGGTCAATTTTTCAAAAATGTTCCTTACACTTGGTCATTTTTAACATTATGGAGATAGGGAGAATGCTGCGTAGTGTTTTTCGTTTTTCAATCTTTTTAACGATAATATATTAAAACAAACGTAAAGTAGCAGGTCACGCAGCAGAAAATAATATCAGTCGAATGGCTGTACCAATATTGCACAAAGATCTTCAATAATTCCACTCAATAATAACAAAACTATAGTTGTTAAGCGTTCTCATATACTGTTGGTTTGTGCTTGTGCTACTACCATTCATAAATCACAAGGCAGTACATTCCCGGAAATTGTTTATGAATATGAGAAACATCACAGCCAATCGTTGTTATATGTTGCTTTATCCCGTGTAACGAGTATTGAAGGATTGTATATAACAACTCCAAATAATGATAAAACATTTTATCATGGTCGAAGAACGTCAACGTCCACCATCGATTTACAAGCAGAATTTAAACGATTGTCTCTGAATAAATTAGCAACTATAAATGAGCATTTGATTGAGTTCATGAACAATAGAAGAGGTTTGTCACTTTTTGCTTTCAATTGTCAAAACCTGAGAGCTCATATAGATTACCTGGATGATTCAATTGTGAAAAATTCAAGTGTTTTAGTTCTATCTGAAACATGGCTGAACAATGAAAGTGAAATAAACATCACTAACTTCAAATGCATCGCAAAATTTAAACGGCCGAACACGAGAGCGGGAGGTGTAGGAATATATCATAATTCTTATGATGTTGTTAACATTGTAACTTCATCTATAGATTTTTCTGTTTTTTCCCCTGACTTTCGTGGGTCACTAGCATAAGCAGTTGGTGATTTATGCGTGGCTCAATGCCAAATGGAAAATGGGATGAAAATTTTGATTGTTGCATTATACATATCTCCTAATCAGAAGTTGGATGATATTATTTTTTAATTTTCTTCACCATTCATTGTTGCCGTACACAAGAGGAGGTGACTCTTTACTCCGTAACAATAATGATGAAATACCGATGATTTTAAGTGGAGATTTTAATGCCAATTTTGCATCAGATAAATCTTTGAAGCTAGTTGAATTTTTAAGAGATAAATTGAATTTATCTATGAAAAACAGTCCTCAAACATCAACAACAAGATCCGGCGCTACAATTGATGGAGTTTTTACTCGGTCACTAAATTCCGTGGAATGTAAGCCATATATTTCATATTTCAGTTACCATAAGCCATTAATTACAAAAATATATAATAACGATAACAATGTGTGTGATAGTAATAATTCTATTACAATTAATGTGTGTGAAATGCTATAATAACCTTAGTAGCCATAAGGTGAAATAATTGTATTATTTGTATCCATGTCTATGATAATAAAAGCCGTTTGCTTAAACTACACTGGTGTGCAAAAATTAAGGACGAGACGGGTTTTTCAATGTAACTTTGTACAAAAGTTTTCCAAATCAACACATTTAATACCGTAAGATCCCCAATACGTAAGGACATGTGTAATGTAAGCAACACTTACTAAAAGAGAAATCAGAGGGATAAAAAGAAGCTTGATTGAAAAAGTAGCATGGAGCGCAATGCGACTGAAGGCCGAAACATCCCTGTGATGGGTGTCCAGCAGGAAACATCTGGTCTTTAGTAGGGGATATGATCTCCCCTGACTGCTAGGCAGGTTTCACAGCGTCTGCCCATGCTGAGAATGAGGGTGTCAATGAGTTGTTGAGGCATTGCTGTCCATTCGTCTTGCAGCGTCAATCGAAGCTCCCGAATCGTTACTGGTGGTAAGGTACGAGATGCCAAGCGTCTGCCTAGAAAATCCCATACATGCTCGATGGGATTGAGATCCGGAGATCATGCCCGCCAATCCATACGTTCAATATCCTCACTCTCTAAGAGCTGTTCGGCAGCTACTGTGCGATGACATGGTGCATTGTCGTCCATGAATAGGAACTGCAGACCCATAGCGCATCTAAAAAGACGCACATATGGAAGAAGAATCTTGTTACAATAACGAGTCCCGTTGACTGAACCTGCGTCGAAGATGTGAAGGTCTGTACGACTACCAAGCATGATGCCTCCCCAAACGAGAACACCGCGACCTCCATACCTGTCCCTTTCAATGATGTTCGAGGGATGATTGCGTCTTCCCCGCTCTCTCCAGATGAGTATGCGATGAGAATCGCTACTCAAACTGAATCTGCTCTCATCTGTAAAGAGTACTCGTCCCCATTCATTGTCTCTCCAATTCCGGTGTTCCCGGCACCACAGAGAACGCCTTCTCCGATAGGCAGGCGTTAAAGGTACACACCGTACAGGGTGTCGTGCAAACAGACCACCACCGTGCAGTCTTCTGGCCACGGTAAAACGCGATATCGGTCGTCCAGTCGCCTGTGTCGTGTGTCTAGCGATTTCTCCTGCTGTCTGCCGCCTGTTTCTTCTGGCCTGTAAGACAATGTACCGGTCATCTGCGGGTGTGGTTCCTCGTGGACGACCACTACTGAACCCCCGGATAGCTGTTCCTGTAGTTTGAAATTGTCTCCAAAGTCGTGAAACGATGCTGTGAGCAATTCCGAACTCTGCAGCCACACTTGTCACACTGCGGCCTTCCTCCAACTTCCCAATAATTCGACCTCTGGTAAAAGCATCCAGATGTCGTCTAACAGATTGATTATTCGCCATTTCTCGCTGAGGCAGCAACTCGGTGTGATTTTAACTGCTATACTGCGTGCAATCTCTTTGCCAGAAATACTGATCTCACACCGACAACATGATTTATACTACTCAGACACTCCCCCATTACGTCTACCTGCATATCTGCGCATGTGCTACCGTACATTACCTTACTTAATCTCCTGATTGGTCTTTCTGTCCGCTCTGCCTCTTCGTTCAGCTGATATGTTAATTTTTCGACTTCGTCCTTAATTTTTGCACACCAGTGTATATCTAATTTAGCTTTATTTAACCAATTTCAGAAAAGTTGTAAATAGTAGATCTTTTTTCGAAAAATGATGTCATACACAAGTTTCACTCCTTACGTCTGTACGCTAATACACACACACACATATTTTTTCTTGGATATCTAAGAGTTTTATTTTTTCCTTCAGTTCCTCTATGTTGCTGCAGCTTTGTAACTGTATTTCGATGGCACTATTTTCTTTTAATCCTTTTATGATGTAATATTTTTCAGCTTCTTCCATGTTTTTCCGGGATGCGATTTCTTTTATTCTGTAGAAATATTCTATGTGGGTCTCTTTTGATGTTTTTTCTGTTTTATATAATTGAAGATGAATCTCCGCTGGATTGACTTGTGTTCCGAATTCATGTATTAAATTATTTTTCAGTTCGTAAAAACTTTTAGGAATCGATTGTGATTTGATGAAAGTCTTCACAGATCCCTCTACTAACTTGGTTATAAATAGGATTTTCTGTTTCTCTGTTATATCGAAGGAATCGCACGTACTTTCAAAATTTCTAATGAATGTTTGGATGGGCATTCCCAGATTATATTTTTGGAAAAAAGTCTGTGGATCTTCACAAATCGAATCTCATTTTTAATAATGGTTATAGGTTGTTTTAATTTTTCTTCTTCTGCATCTAAATTCTCTTCTTGCTTAATTTTAATTTCGTTCTTTGCTTCCATTTTTGAAAGATGAGTTTCTGAAATTTTGCTTGGAGAAGACGATGATTCTAGTTCTTCGGCGGTAAGAGCGATGTTCTTTCGGGAATTACTAGCGCGTTTTTTCTTTTTCCGTACCATAGATTAATTCTGGTAACCCGACTTCTTTAGGAGAGGTGTATGTTAACAATAGCGACGAATTTAGCGGACTGTAAACAATTGTAGTCTAAGACTAAAAGGTTTCGGTTTCGAATTGCTGTCTGTTGAAAGAAAATTGATTCAATGATAAGTCCAAGTTCAATTTGATATAATTGGATATATTTCAATGCTGAAGAACATTTCAATATGATTAGAATAGTTCACATATAATAATGTACGTAGTTCACAAGTATTAGCATTTCGACACAAGAATACTTCACAATAGAATGTTTCACTAAAACGAGTGTTTGCATCTTAAGAAAAATACATGCACGGACTGTTGCCACAAGACTACTTCTAAATAGATATGTCTCACTGCAACAGCGCTACCTAACGGCTTTTACTATTCAACGAGAGGTATGTAGAGTGCCGTCGGTGTTCCATAAAATTCTCCTTATCAATTATTACGTTCTCTTTGGCGTTAGTTTTATATTAAATTTATTTTCCATTAAGAATAATTTTTAGTTAAGATTTGAAATTTACTGGCTCTATGTTAGATTAGAATTAGTGTTAAGAATTTTGTTTTTAAACGATTAGACTTAAATATAGAATAGTACACATCAAGAATTTTCAAACAAAAGGAATTCAACAAAAGAAAGGACTCACCTCTTCCAGGTTTTCTATTTAATGTATATTCCAATTCTCACAGGATGGTACAAATCAGATATTATTCGAGTTCGAATAAGAATTGATTACAACTTGTTATTTCGAATAAATGAATTACATTTGCTCAATGCAGACAGTAAATATCGTGTAGTAAGAATCTCAATATCTCAGAATTAAGAGTCCGAATCCGAATGGCGAATTTTCTTTCTCCTCCAGGAGTGCCTGCAGAAAGTTTCGGTTTCGATTCCTGGAGCCCTCTAGCGGTGGATTTCTGAATCTCCATCCTCCCGGGCGCAAATTGGCAGGACAACAATTTTGTTAATAGCTCTACGAGTTAGTCCAGATCCGGTTTGTAGAATGGCTACTCTATTGGTTCCATCCGTGCCTGGTATGAGTTTTAGTATTCTTGCCATGGGCCAGGAGAGAGGGGGTCTGTTGTCATCAGATATCAGAACTAGATTGCCCACTTGTACCTCAGATTGGGAAGCTTTCCACTTGGGCCTGGATTGGTAGTGATGTAGAACTTCCTTGTGCCAACGATCCCAGAAGTTTTGACGTAGCTTCTCAAAAGACTTTTCCATCTGCAAGAGAGACTTAAAGAAGTATTAGTTATTGATTTACTCTCAGGAATTTCGAGTAAGGGTTCTCCGATAAGGAAATGCCCTGGTGTGAGAGCTCGTATATCTGCTGGATCACTGGAAAGTGGGACCAGGGGTCTAGAATTGATGCACGCTTCTATTTGGCACAACAGAGTCGATAGTTCTTCAAAACTCAGAAGATGTCCTTTGAAGGTTTTGATAAGATGCCTCTTGGCTAACTTGATTGAGGACTCCCAAAGACCTCCAAAATTCGGAGCATAAGGGGGGTATGAATTTCCATCTAATATTTCTATCTGTAGAACACTTTTGTATTGAGTGTTCTTTCACTAGCATATAGAGTTGTTTCAAGTAGTTGTTGGCTCCTATGAAGTTAGTGCCATTGTCTGAATGGATTTCAGACGGATGACCACGTCGAGCAATGAATCGATGCAGTGCGGCTAGCATGGCATCAGTTGATAAAGTGGAGACGAGTTCAAGATGAACTGCCTTTGTAGCTAGACATATGAAAAGACAGATATAGGACTTAAATTTGTTAGCCTTTCGAAGGTGTTGATATTTAGTCAAAATAGGTCCGGCAAAGTCTATGCCGACGATTTCAAATGGGCGAGTTTGGGTGATTCTTTGTTTCGGTAGATCTCCCATTTTAGGGTACGATGGTTTAGAATTAAATCTACAACATTCGATACATCGTTTTATTTCTCGTCGAACAGTCGATCGTCCATCCGGTATCCAATAGTGTTGCCGAATTAAAGATAATGTCATTTGAGTTCCTGAATGAAAACCATGAAGGTGGAATTGTCTAATTACTAAAGTAGTAATAGGATGATGTTTGGGAATGATTATCGGAAATTTTTGATCGAATGAGAGAGTAGGCTGTTTGGTGAGTCTGCCACCTACCCGAAGAATTTCATCTTCATCTAAAAATATATTTAAAGATATTAGTTTACTGGACCTAGGTATGGGTTTATGATATTTTAAATGACTTATTTCTTGTGAATATTCGGCTTGTTGAATGGTTTCCACAAGAAATTTATGTGCCGACTCTACTTCTTCTGATTTTAATTGTCCTTTTACCTTAGATCCTGATTTGCAATTATTGATGAATTTATTACATAGAGCAATAACTCGAATAAGTTTGGTAAAGTTTGAAAATTTACTGATGATAGGTTCTAACGGATTTGACTTAACGACCAAAGGTATAGAATTTAATACAGAATCAGCTTCGACTGTGCAAGTAGTTAGAATTTTGGCTGATGCTAATTCTTCTTTTAAATCATTGTTGATCCAATCTGGACCCTTCCACCAATAATCTGCATTCATTAACTGTTGGGGGGATAACCCACGAGTCGCACAATCGGCGGGGTTAAGTTTTCCTGGAATAGGATGCCACTCATCGGTTGAGGTTAGATTTAAAATTTTAGTTATTCTATTTTTTACGAAAATGTTTTCTTTAATGGGGAGTTTCATAAGCCAACTTAAGACAATTGTGGAGTCAGTCCATAAAAAACATTCAGCTGGTTTAGCTCTGAGTGCTTTTTGAATCACTGATATGAGTTCTGCTAATAGTAGGGCTCCACAAAGTTCTAATCTTGGTATCGTAAGTTGCTTGATTGGAGCAACTCGGGTTTTGGCACTTACAAGATGTATTTCTTGTTTAGATTTGAGATAGACGACTGCGGCGTACGCTTTTGTAGAGGCGTCGCAGAATCCATGTAATATGATATCAGAATTTTGATTAATCCCCAAAAAACGAGGTATTGAAATCGAATTTAAATATTTACTTTCTTAGTGAATTTATTCCAGTTTTCCAGAATGGATGAGGGTATAGGATCATCCCAAAAGGCTTTAGATTTCCACAACTCTTGTAACATTATTTTGAGAGTTATAATCGAGGGTGAGAATAGTCCTAGAGGATCAAAGATTTGCGCAATGACGGAAAGTAATTGTCTTTTTGTTTTTACAATTTCTTCATGTACTACTTTAACTTGAATCGAATCTGTTTTCAAGTTCCAGATTAACCCTAGCACGCGTTGTTTAGATTCTTCATCACCTAGAGAATGTATCGGCTTCGAAGCTAAAAGTGATGTATCTAGATCTTGAAGAACCTTTGAGTGACTACTTGACCATTTTCGAAGAATAAAACCATCCGATTTCAGTAAATTTTGAATTTCAATGATAATCGATTTTGCTTCAACTTCTTTGTCTGCACCCGATAACAGATGTCTATATAAATATTTTCCCGAGCTATTTTTGCTGCTAAGGGAAAGTTTTGTTCTTCGTCTTGGTATAACTGCTGCAGCGTTCTCAAAGCGAGAAACGGTGCGCATGAAGTACCATACGTGATAGTTTGGAGTTCAAAGGACTTTAATGAATCAGAGGGAGTGGCTCGCCAAACAATTCTTTGATACTTACAGTCTTCATCCGAAATTAAGATTTGGCGATACATTTTTTCGATATCAGCTGCGAATGCTACCCTGTACGCGATCGAAATTTAATTAAATTATTAAATATTTCAGTTTGTAACTTAGGCCCTGTCATCAAAACATCATTTAATGATTTACCATTTTTTGTTTTAGACGAAGCATTAAAAACAACACGACATTTGGTTGTGGTAGATTTTTCATTTATTACCATATGATAAGGAATGGAGAAATTAGGTGTTTCGTCATCCCGTTTTTGAGATATCTCACGCTTATGTCCGAGTGCTAAATACTCGTTCATGAAATTTAGAAAATTGTCCTTGAATTGTTTATTTTTGTGAAATTTATTTTCTAAGGCATACAATAATTGTACGGCCTTTTCATTGCTTTCACCGAGAGTATTATTTTCTTTAAAGGGAGGATTAACAAAATTGTTGTCCTGCCAATTTGCGCCCGGGAGGATGGAGATTCAGAAATCCACCGCTAGAGGGCTCCAGGAATCGAAACCGAAACTTTCTGCAGGCACTCCTGGAGGAGAAAGAAAATTCGCCATTCGGATTCGGACTCTTAATTCTGAGATATTGAGATTCTTACTATACGATATTTACTGTCTGCATTTCCACTTAATAAACCTAACGCACGTGCCTCCGATTCTATAAACATACGAAATGCTTGCAGTGTTGGATAAGTATCTGGTTTCAAGGTTAACTCCCAGCGATGAGCAATTTCTTCGTGTAGTTTAGAAGTGCAGTGATTTATGATTATTAGCTCACTCAATTGATTTATTTCCAACCCTAATAGAGTTAGATTTCTTACACTTTCGTTACAATTATCTAGAATTTCAAACAATTGTTTTGCCGAGTTTGCTTTGTACGTATACTAAATAATTTGTTAATTTGGCAATTTGCTAACTGATTTTTATTTTCATATCTCTCACATAATAATTCCCAGCAATTTTTAAAATTTTCTTTTTTAATTGCGAAACCTCAAATTAATTTAGCAGCGTTACCCTTTACTGACGCAAATAAATATTGCAATTTGTCTATTTCTGTTAAATCTGAATTATCAATTACCGTCGCCTGAAATAATTCTTTGAAAGTTATCCAATATTCCATTTCCCCATGAAATTGTGGCAATTCAAGTTTAGGCATTTTTTTTGCAACTAGATTTTTATTTTCCAAATTTTCTTTTCCGGTTTCTTTTTTGAATGTATGTGTCACCTTTTCTAACGATACAGAGCAATTTAATAATGAATCCTGCATATCGAGGTATTTTTCCCATTTTTCATCACTTACATCTATATTCAATTCGGAAAATGTCTCTTCTAATTTTTTCTCATATTTATCGATTTTAGATTTTAAGGTATCCGACTACCCTAAAATCATGATTTTTTTCAAAAATTGACAAATTTTGTTTATGATTTTATTTTATAGGCCATCGTATAAGCTCAATAAAAATACCAAGTTTTTTATTTTCCATTCACTAGAACAAAAATTACAAGTGTTTTAGTAAAAGCAGATGCCATAACTTTACACAAGATGACAAACTTTAAAATGCGTTTTACTCGAAATGTGTTTTTCGCGAAAAGTTCAAACGGGGACAGCGATTGCTCAAAAAGTTTTGAAAATAATTTGCTGAAATTTTTTGAGTATGTTATGTATAACAGTAGAAGTATTTTGATCTTCAGATTTATCAATCGCTGCTTTATTTTAAAATTTACAGTCCTTTATGTGGATATAATCACTTTCTTTTTAAGCAATTTCGTATAATCACTAAGATAAAGTGCTCTAGGTTTTGTAAAAATTGAAATATCTCTTATCCTGAAGGTCATTTCAAACACGAATAATAAAGTAACACAAAAAAATTGAAAAATTGAGAATTTTCTCAAAAAAATTTTGTACAGAGTGGGCCCCGTTTATGTAATTTTTTGTACATTTTTACCAGTTTTTTCCCATTTTAATAATAATAAATTTTTTTTTCTTTCAATTTTACGATTTTTTCCTTAAAATATACTAAATAAATCTAAAAATCACAAAAAAATCCTCATATTTCCATTTTTTCAAAAAAAAGTTGTCGCAAGTAGTCGGATACCTTAATACATCAATTAGCGCAGCCGAGCAATCCGGTTCGGCGATTGCGTCACGAATTCTCTCCTCGAATCTCTCGATCTCTTTTCCAACATTATCAAAATGTTGGATTGATTTTAAGATTTTTGCTTTAGAAGCCATTATCCATCGGGCTCTCCGGCTCGACGGACCAAAAATATGTATGTTAGATTAGATTAGAATTAGAGTTAAGAATTTTGTTTTTAAACGATTAGACTTAAATATAGAATAGTACACATCAAGAGTTTTCAAACAAAAGGAATTCAACAAAAGAAAGGACTCACCTCTTCCAGGTTTTCTATTTAATGTATATTCCAATTCTCACAGGATGGTACAAATCAGATATTATTCGAGTTCGAATAAGAATTGATTACAACTTGTTATTTCGAATAAATGAATTACATTTGCTCAATGCAGACAGTAAATATCGTATAGTAAGAATCTCAATATCTCAGAATTAAGAGTCCGAATCCGAATGGCGAATTTTCTTTCTCCTCCAGGAGTGCCTGCAGAAAGTTTCGGTTTCGATTCCTGGAGCCCTCTAGTGGTGGATTTCTGAATCTCCACTGGCAGATAAAATCCTGCCGGCTTTAATTCTGACATGATTTTGAAGACAGAATTAGATTAAAGTTTAA
Source organism: Trichonephila clavipes (assembly GCA_019973935.1). NCBI lineage: Eukaryota > Metazoa > Arthropoda > Arachnida > Araneae > Nephilidae > Trichonephila > Trichonephila clavipes. Next base: position 34,884 of record BMAU01018139.1, read on the forward strand.
AAAGGAAGATCTTTATTCAATCATTACTACATCTGTTCTAATATAGGGAGTAAAAAAGCACGCCACGGTTTCGGTTAAATGGATAACACTTGAAAAACATGTGGTAAGTATCGCGGATTTTATGATGGTACTTGAAAGTTGCTACTGGCATATGTTGACTATTAAATCTAAGGATCTGGAATTAGACATGTTTATTGGCTAGACCATATGTTCGGAAGAAATAAATGGGTGATTAGTTTGATACTTGAAGATGTGAACTGAGAAAGATGAGTCAAGTGCTAGATAGGGAATTTAATTTTTAACCTAATTTAATTATCCTTACATATATATATATATATATATATATATATATATATATATATATATATATATATATATATATCTTATATATTGATTTAAATATTTTACAATCTTTTTAAATATTAAAAATAAGTCTTTATCAATAAACGAGATTTTTCTTTTACAGCCATTTTTTAATATAACGATATGTCACAACTAATAACTCAGTGAACATTTTTAAATAATCAGTTTTTTTTATTTCAAAACCTGAAAAGAAAATTATTGTTATATAACGATTGATTGAGTAAATGAAAATACTAAACCCCTTTTACTATTTTAAGCTCTAAGAAAAGAATTATTGTTAAAATAATGAATATGTTAGCTTTGTATAATATACGTTTTTTTACCAGATACATGTTTAAATGATTTACTAAACACAGTGGAATGAAGAACTACAAAATTATAATAAAATATTAAAATATTTTTATCAGACAGTATTCTTTTGTTTTTGAATGTTTTTTTTAGTGAATGTAAACTAGGAATATAGGCTTTTCACCATATATATATATTGTTTTTTTACGCTTGCATATGTTTAATCAAACATTCAAACGATCAGAAAAAAATCATTTCAATAGCTATCTGTAAGATTTTTTAATTCATCATTTATAAATAATGGGAGGGGGGAATAGTTCTACACTTAAAAAAGCCACTGTAACGGCGGGCTATAGAGAAATAAAAGAAACGTGTCTGACAATGGAAAGCTGTGGAAAAAATTTCGAAAAGGGGAATTGTAATGACGTTAATATAGAAATCATGCACACACAACAAGAAGTGCTAACAGCTAGAGGAGAAGGGGCATTTCCATGACAATATGTTATGCATTCAAAAATGTTCGTGCAACGCAGTGGGTAACTGAAGAGGAAAGAAACCTGTCTGACAGTGAAAAGAAGTGAAAGAAATTTCGAAAAAGTGAATTTTAATGACATTATTATAGCAATCACTCTCATCGTACACGCACACCCCTGCACTTAAGTGCTGGCGTCATGAAGGAAAGAGAAAATTAAGTTACACACTCGGTAAAAGCCCAAACTTAAGCGGAGGGGAAAGAAACAAATAAGTCGAAGTAGTTTCGAAAAAGAATAATGAAAGTGCTGATTTTGTGAAGGGAAGGGAAAATTTATAAAAGTAGAGAAAGCCCGTGCAACGCCGGGCTATGCAGCTAGTTGAAAATAAATCTCCTATATGTAAAGTAACTTTTTTTTACAAATTACGAACTGATTACATGTGTAAAGCTGTTTGAGGATACCATTTTCATTTGCAAGAAGTCACCTTTATATAAGTCGGAGTCTTCTATTCCAACAAAAATCGCTAACACATTTCGGTTATCTGTACGACCACGGTATTCGTACAGTATCACCAATTTGAGCAAGAGAAAAATTTTTGTGAGGTTCGTAACATTTTTGTTGCTTGCAGTAGAGGATTATCTTTCGCTGGCACTATTTTTTTAGAAATTAACTCGTGTTTTTCAGCCAGAACTTGATGTGAAGACGTGGTAGATTGCAAGTCCTCTTCAATATTTTCTTTGGAATATGGTTTTCGGTATGACCACCGCTCAAATTTTTTTCAGAAGTATTACCAGTTTCTTCAAGCTGTTAATTGGTTTCCAAAGGTATTGGCAATTTCTTCGAGATGTTCTTCGGTTTCGATATTTGTGATTTGTTTTCTTGGCAAAAAAGACGATGCTATGCCTCTTTTTGCTTTAACGCCAAATATGGTTTCATAAGGACTTTGGCGTATTCCTTCGTGGTATGTAGTGTTCTTGGCAAAATGAACAAAGGGTAAACCTTCAAACTATTGATTTACATTGTTATCGTTCCTCCATGTAGTTAACATATCTTGTATATCCTGATTGTCCCTATCAACTGAGCCTTGTGTTTGACTGTGACGAGGCTTTTCACGAACTATCTTAACATCTTTCCACACAACGCATATTTCGGATATGATTTCATTAATGAATTCTCTTTCATTATCTGATTGCAATATTGCTGGAACACCAAATGTTAAAAATATTGAAAGAACGTGATACGCTACATCTTCAGTTCTCTTAGTTTTCAAAGGTCGTAGCTGAACAAACGTAGTTAAATGATCTTGATATTATGAACTTATATTCGCGCCATCTCCGTTTGACTGCAGATCTATCAGATCAACTTGACATTTTGAGTTTAACTCGGAACTGATCATTGGTTTAGCAACAATACCTTTCTTAGGTGCACTGTGTTTCATTTGACACTGTTTACAATAATAATTTAAACACAACATTACAACTTTAAATGTAATATTTTTGTACTTAATTTGCAACTCTTTAAGCATACGTGTTCTTCCTCCGTGGCCTTTTCTAATGTGAATTTCATCTGGCACAATTCGTCATTGCAACAATTCGCCATTGGTTACATAATACTGTGCATTTGTTTCTCCTGGTTTTAATAGTACAATTAATTTCTCTTCATTAATTTTTAAAACGTCAAAACGTTTTAATCGTCTGCAATCCAAAGGTGTGTTGCACTTAGTTTTAGCAGAAACCACTTCAGAAAGTATTTTAGAGTATTTTTCTTTTGAAAAATAAAAACAATTGTTTTCTCGTTTACCCGCAATCTATGCATTAACCTTTTCAAGAAAAAATATCCTGACTCACTGCTGTATCCATTCAGTATAAATTAGGGTATCGGGAAAAAAATTAAAAAAACGTTGTTTGCCCCATCAATTCTTGCATAAGACTGACAAAACTGACTGACTCCCAGCAGAACAAAGGATTTGACAGGAAACAGACAGTCGCCTCTTGGTCAGCTCCTCTCTTTTCGACCTCCACCAGAGCATATCTGTGATTGTCGACATACACTGGTGTAAGTCCGAATGTACAAGATTGTAATACAATCTTGCATCCACGTATTTTGTGTGTGTCGACATTCACCGGTGAAAGTCGCCGTTCTCCAATTTTGAACATCCATAGTAACATATATATAAAATCACTATTTTTTTTTACTACTTATTTTAATTTCTAAAATTAACCATATGTTATTAATCATATTTTTATTGGCTATGGTCTATAAGCAAACTAAATTTAATACTATCATTTTTTAAAAATTGGCTATAATCTCTGAAAAAATCTAAATCGTGTAAATTAAAACGTTAATTTTTTTTTTTTTGTCTTGCAAGGAAAAAAGTTAACACACACATTAAGACACATTATTTTTTTCAACATTTTCGCACTCTAAAATTTTTCAGTTTATATAATATATACATACATACATATATATATATATATATATATATATATATATATATATATATATTCAACCTAACTTTTAGTAATAATAAAATATTCTTAAAGTAGTTTTCTGAGTTTTACAAGTTTTTAAATGTTTATTAAGACTTTTATAAGAAAACAATGAATTAAGGAACACATAAATTTTGACACCTCGTCACTATATGAATGTACATTCTATTTTAATGTTTACATGAATATTTAAACTAAGTCAATTATAATTTTTAGTATAATTGTAGTTGTACATGGTTCAAATACGGAAGTATAAATTGTTCTAAATGGAAATCACTCATTTTCATTTAAAAGAATGCTTACATATTATACTTGTTTAGAAAAAAATTTTGCACATAAAATCTTACTGTGTACATAAAATTTTATGTACACGGATGTATATGAAAATGTTTCATTAAATAATTCAAGAGCTTTAATAAAGCTCTTGATACAATAATAAAAACCATGTAGGATTATAAGGAACACAACGAAATTTCACACACAAAAAGACATTAGCAGATTCTAATTTTTTTGTTTAATTTATTTTATAAAAAATGCTAAAATTTTGATATGTTAATTTGATAAATACATTTATATTTCCTGTTCAGTCAAGTGGTGCAGATAACATATCATTTTACAATCACCCCTTTCAATAAATCCGATGTTCTAAGAGTTGTAATGTTTCGGTTAAGAATTCTAGATTTTGTACTTGGATTATTCAGGATTTATTTTCATCACATTTACTTCAAGAATTTTATTATTTGGAGTAGAAATGAATTTTCTTATACTATTCACTAACATGTATATAATATCAACAATTTTTTGTAAATTACTATTTTTTCAAAAAACCATAAACGAAAAAAGAGAAAAGTAATGAAAAATGTAAAATAAAATACACTACTCTCTCTCTCTCTCTCTCTCTCTGCAAGTATATATTCGCTTCCAAATTATATCTTTTAACTATTACATCGAAAAAACCTCAGTAGGGAATAATCTTTGTTGAGTATAATAAATCAGCTCTGAATAAATTAATGGAGGAAGATTCAGTAAAATATTTGAATATTTCGAAAAAACATGAGTGATTATCTCCTAGAAATTACGATAATGATAGAAATAAAACAAATAATAGATTTAGAATAATAAGATATATGAAATTTCTGGATTAGATAAATAATTACTTTCCTTAGAACCGGCAAAAAATTAAAACTACTTATAATTTGAAATTTATGTCTTGTATTTGTAAAATTAATGTAATTTACCTTCGTACTTAAATGATAATAATTCTTTGCTTTGAAAAAAAAACTGAAAAATTTAATTTGATTGAGAAAAAATCTGATTAAATCTGATTTTGATTAAAAAAAAATTTTCAAAGCGAATTCGAGAAATCGTTAAATCTACTGCTGAAACTACACTGGTCATATTTCCAGAGAACATGAGCTTCAAACGTCTATCAGAAATGCAGGCAGGTTTTCCGGAGAGAAGAAACATATCGCATATAGTTATTACAAACCGGTTCCTCTGAAGCATACGCCTTGGCGATCCACCTTTGGCTAGAAAAGAGGATTTAGCGGCGGAAAACCCAGCTCACGTTATTGAAGTTTTCCCACATTTATAAAAACACAACCATGTCTTCGGTCCCAGGCCTAACGGCAGAGCAGTCCTCGTCGCTAACCATTATACCGGATGGGCGACTAAAAATTCACGCTTATAGCTTTTTTACCTGCACATACATAACTACTTAATTAACCTTTTAATGATTTAAATTTTAAGTCTGAGCAACCTTCAAACACTAATTTTTACGCCAATCTTGAAATTACTTGCACTTTTACTCATTGTGTGGGCAACTGATCATTGACCCAGGCGCAGAAACTATGATTTTCCTATTCTGCGCAGACTCATGAGTATCCACTCCATTGAAAACAAACAAAGTAACCGGAGAGTGCTTGTTAAAAAACATGCTGTGAGGGAACAGTATTAGCATCTATACTTAATAGTGTAAAATGCTTTATCTTGTTGTCTAACTTATATTTAAAAATCGAGAAGTTTTTATAATTTTGTTGAAATGGATTTCTTTAGAAATCAACATCCGAGTGAAACTTGTCTAAAGATTTACAACACTATTGAAAATTCGGAACCAAAATGGGAAATTGCAATTGGATGTCTCAGACAACCTGAATTTGTGATTCAACACAGACTTGATATGAGATGTCCTCTTTGGAATTACTTATTAAATGTTTTATATCAATATTGTGCAGATTCTAACATAGTGAAGGAAGTGTTAAATTTATTTGGAATCCAGGAATGGCTCAGAATTAGTAATCAGGCAGAAATTGTGGAATATTTACTATATCACGCGTATCGTTCTTGTTTCGATATCCACCAAAATTTGTTACTTGACTTGGATATAGTTAATGCTTTCATTCTTTGTAAAAAGTTTTCGTTGGTTAAAATATTTTTGAAGTATTACATGGCCCCACGTTTCACTCTCCATGATTACAAACTTTTCGTGTTTAGGATACCATTACAAGTGTAAGTAAACTCTTCCATTCAATTTTATTTTATTGTAATGAGGTACTTAAATGGAAAAATACTGTCTTGAAATAAAAATAAAATTTATAAGAGAATTGGAAGTAATTTTGATGTACAGTTATACTATTTGGTTTTGTTAAAACAAATCTTCATCTCTGAATGGTGAAGTAATTTTCATCTTCAAGATTATAACAAAAGCATGTAATGCGGAAGCCATGTTTTCTGTAATGAAAAGTATGCAAAGTTGGTTTTAACAAAAGCAGTTCTGTATTGTTGCAAAGTCTTATTAGTTCTCTTATTTGAAATAAATCAAAAGCATTAATCTTGCTTTGGATTTAAGCCAATGAATTGAATAATTATTATTCAAAGAGGTTTTGTATTTCATTTAAAATTTGTTTTATTTTTTGCAAATGCAAGGTTAAAATAAAATGATCCTTATATATACATGCACACTAAGATACTGCTGGATAGAGTTTTGAGTTTGTCAATTCATCAAATATTATCAGATGAAATAATAAAAGCTTTTGGATGTTGGAAAATCCTAATCTGACTTTATATAGGAGTTTGTGAAATGAATATCCGTGTAAAAATATTTATTACGAAAATATGGCTCTTTTTATCATGTCATTTGTAAAATCTGACATCAATATATCTATCTAAATTATAATTTTTAGTTATTTGTTGCTTTGATTTTCATGAAACACTATTAAAGAGAAACTTGAAACAAAATTTCATCCATCTAAACTTCATTTAAAATTGTCCTTAAATCCAAATTTTATTATGTATACAGATTTTTTTCTCTCATTATTTATAAATTCAAATTAACATGTAAAAATTGATCTTTTAGTATGTGTATATTATGTATTCAGGTTTGCTGTTAGTTTCTTAATTTGTGTGAGTCAAAAAAAGTTTATTTTTTAAATATTTTTCATGAAATATTTGGTGTTTATGGGAGTAGGAACCATGGACTCCTATATCAAATAAATTTGATGATCTAGACCAAAAATTTTTAGAAGGCTGCATTAGCCTAGTGGTCAAGGTATCAGATTGTTGCTGGTGTGTCATGAGCTCAACTAAACGTAATGGCTGGCATGTCATGAGTTCGATGAGTACCACAAAAGATTCTCCATGTAGGTAAGCGATGCATGTTACATCTGTCGAGAGCTCAAACATTCTTCCGTTAGTGTGGTGTGGTAGTTAAGAGAGGGGGTTACAGCTCAGGTATCATTTTCATCTTTTGATCATAGTTCAAATTTACGAGGTCCATTGCCACAAAAGCCCTCATGTAGCTGAAGAGTACAATGTTAATATTCACTCGCTAACCCAAAATTTTTAGAAAATAGTAAAGCTGCACAGAGTGAATTTGCAACAACAGTTATTGTCAAGAGAAACACCTCCTTTTACACACCAATAATGTGGTAGATAACTAAAAACTAATAAGCAATTAAAATAATTAATATCTGTTTTCCCTAATTTTTGCAATTACCTCTAGGGTGGATACATTGGTGACTGCCTTTCTCGTCAACATTAACATTGGCAATTATATCCAAAGCAATATATTCACTACAAGTACAATGATGGACTGAATTTCTATAGTTTTTTTCTGCCTTTTGCTTCATGATCTCTAAAACTGATAAATATCAAATATTTCTCTTGGGAACTTTCAACATTCCAACTCACCATTAAATTGTATAGACTCATTTTTATGCGTAATAATATGTTTGATTGAGGAAGGAATTAAAAATAAAATATATAAAAGTTGTATCTGAAGCTTTGTCAAAAATATATATTCACAAATAGTTTAACAAATTAGAACCTTGCTATTCCTTCAAAAAATTTTATAAATGACAATAGAAAATTTTCGATAGCTTATTTGAGTATTCTCTTAAAAATTTACCTATATTAACTGAACAAGATGTAAAACAAACAAGTTTCATTTTTAGAGAAGAATGAGCATTAAATGTCTTTTTTTAATTGATAACAAATGAAGAAATTCCTTCCTTAAAGCAGACTATTTGCAGCAAGTTTTATTGATATATTATTGATTCAATGATCATATGTATAAATACGTTGATATTAAAAGATTTAAAATGGTTTCATTCTACATATCAGTTGAATCTTTCACATTAAATACGTAACTGAGCTTACATACTTTGTAACAAGTGCATGCTATCTGCTTTTTTTATGTGAATTATAGAAGTCAAAAATTTTTAAAAAGAAGAAAATAATGTTAAGTGTTTGTTTAAAAAAGAATGGTAATAATACTCTCTCTCTTTCTGTGGATGTTTCTTTTATGTATGGTATCTTTAAAGTAATCTAGATCTCAATCATGTGATTCATTTTCTATTTTAGAGTTTCATTCAAAATGCTTGCACATTTCAAATTCATTTGTTTTACATTACTTCTACCACACTTATTTCATTTACAATATGACACATAAAAACAAAACAGCTTATTGTGAATATCATTATCAATTTGATATTAATTGAATTTTTGCTAATTTTATTTCTTCCATTCAGAAATTCTTGTAGAAAACTTATGCATGTTATAATACTAATGAATCTTCTGTGAGCAAACTTAAATTCAAATTATGACGTTTTTGCTTTTTATTATAATTAAATATATATACAGTGGGCCACAAAAGTGTTCGTACACTTGCAATTTCTTATAAAATTTAAAGTTTTCGGCTAATACAAATTATTATATTATAATTGTAATTTTTTAAGGATATCTGCAACTTGTTCTTAATGGAATGACATAATTAATTTTTAAAAACAGTATAAATATTTTTTTTAAAAATTAATAATGAAAAAGCTTACAAAAAACTTACCTCACAAAAGTCTTCGTACACTTAACAAAAATCTCAACTTTGCTTTAAATATTGTATTTCTTTCTTAATTTAGTAAGTAGGATATCTTTTAGTGTCCACAACAACTTTTAAGCGTCTTGGTAAAAATTTAATCATTTTTTTTTTGTAATTTCTGCATCGATTTTCCTCCAATCTTCGGTGATTATTGTTTTTACTTCGCATTTTGTGTTTATTTGTCATGTTTTCTTTTTTTACATCAAAATCTCATAAAATATGCTCTACTGGACTAAATAAAGTGACTGAGGTGGTGTTTTTATAATTTGGGGACAGTTATAAGAGACACCAGTGGCGTACATTGAGAGCAGTGCGCTTGGCGTCATTACCCTGTTAAAAAATCAAGTCATCTGCAATATCCAAATTTCGGGCTTATAATTTAAAATTTCTCTTTAAAATATTTAAATAGAGTTCATGATTCACAATACCATCAAAAAATACCAAATTACCTAATTCTGAGGCCAATTTACACCCCCACGCCAGAGCACCTTCACTTCAATGCTGAAGCATGGAGGTGGAGGAGTTCTTGTTCCATATATAAATTCATGGGATTAAACTTCTTATTTTTCATATATAAGCTATTATAGGCCCACCGGAACCAAAAATGTTGAATTATCTGCCATCCCAATCAATTTGCTGTCAATTTTGAATTTTCTGAAACTTAATCTCAAGAATCTAGTTGGATCAATAAAATATGGAGGTGGAAGTGTGTGTGTTCTTGCTTGTGGGTGTAAATTGGCCACAGAATTAGGTAATTTGATATTTTTTGTTGATATTGTGAATCATGAGCTCTATTTAAATATTTTAAAGAGAAATTTTAAATTATCTGCCCAAAATTTGGATATTGGAAATGACTTCATTTTTTAACAGGATAATGACGCCAAGCGTACTGCTCTGAATGTACGGCACTGGTGTCTCTCCATAACTGTCCCCAAATTATGAAAACACCTCCTCGATCACTTTATTTAGCCCAGTAGAACATATTTGGTGAGATTTTGAAGTAAAAAGAAAACATGACAAATAAGCACAAAATGTGAATGGAGGAAAATCGATGCAAAAATTACAAAAAAAACTGATTAAATTTATACCAAGACACTTAAAAGTTGTTGTGGACACTAAAAGATATCCTACTAAGTACTAAATTAAGAAACGAATACAATATTTAAAGCTAAGTTGAGATTTTTGTTAAGTGTACGAAGACTTTTGTGGCGAGATTTTTTAGTAGCTTTTTTTTATTATTAATTTTTTAAAAAAATAGTTATACTATTTTTAAAAAATTAAGTATGCCATTCCAATAGGAACAAGTTGCAGATATCCTAAAAAAATTACAATTACGATATATTAGTTTTTATTAGTCGAAAACATTAACTTTTATAAGAAATTGCAAGTGTACGAACACTTTTGTGGCCCACTGTATATTCTTTATACTATGAATTGTTTATCCGTGTAAAATAATTGTAATTTTTTTCTAAACTTAACACATTGATTGGTCATATGTACATTTGAAAACTAAAGAAGTCAATTTTTCAGGCATTCTCTCCAAAAAAATATGTTTAAAATTCCACAACCTCATCTTAATTTCTCTGCTGAAAAACTGTTCTAAATGGTTCAATCATTAAAACACCAGACTATAAATTTGTTTTCTGTTCAACAATCTGATTTTTTTTCTCAGACTATTGAATTTAAATAATAATAATCTTTTACTATTTAATCTATAATTTTATAAAATATTTTTTGACCAAATAACGTAGGTTATAGTTATAGTTGAGATGGTTTACTTTTTAGTTCGATTTTTTAAATAAATATATTTTAAATATTGTTACGTTGATCGAGTTTCGAGGATTTTATGCAAATCAATCGCAAAGAACAAGGTAGTTCTTTAAGAGCGATGATAATTTATTGTCGAGAAAACAGTCCTGGAAATACAGGATTCCACAGCAATATTCGCAGAATAAATCTCTGAAGGTCTTCACACCTTCAACAGCACTCAAACACAATTATTAGTTTTTAAAATACTTGTGTGTAAAAGATTATTCACAAGCACCGCTCGTCCGAGCTAATCGGTAATTACGGTCAAGTCAAGTCTACTAAGCGCTAGTCAAAACCAGATTGACTCAGTTTTACGGTGCAGCTTTGGGCATATAGGCTGCAAGCAGCCCTCCATCCCATATCTGATAGTCTGTAATGGGAAAATGACGAAAGTGGAGTTTTTCATTCTGCAGTGTATTTCACGGCTATTAGTGGAGATGACTGGTCCGGGATGTGTGCTAAACTTGGCTTCTTCCTGATGTTCTGGAAGTTGGGATTTTTCTTCGGAGAGAACTGGGTGGCTGCTCTCTGATTGGATGCTGAGTGGAGAGGATAATGACTCCAATTGGCTGCTTAGGGGAGACTGACTCAGTTTGGCAAACGTCTCCCTATTTATAGCTCTAACGGACCTTTCTAGGAAAATCCGCTTGCGTCATAGATCGTGAAATGAGTGGCTTTCTCCACTAATTTCCAGAAGAATCCAGAAGGTCCTAAACTCACCAAATTGGTCGCTAAAAATGATGCCAACTTGGCTCTATCACCAAGATTTCGCCAAGTTCTCATTGAATAGCCTCTATAACGTAAGGGACGGCGTTGCTTATGAATATTACAATTTTAACATAAATTAAATATAATTTAGAGTAACATAAAGGCATTACCCATCCAAATACAAATTATTTACACTATTTTACTCAAAATTCGTAACATATAGTAATGAGTTACTGATTCGCTGCCTAATAGCATGCATCTTTAAATAGCTTTAAGGAAGTAACTTGATGCAAGTTGGAAAGCCCTCGTGTAGCTGAACAGTGCGACGTTAATATTCAACCAATCAATTGATGTAAGTTGGAAAGATTTTTAAAATTGTGGATCTGAATAAGTTCTGAAAAATTTTTTTAAATGTAAACCTTGCATAGTTTGGAATCGGTTTTATTTGAAATGGGAGGAAAAAGGGGGGCAGTGAGATCATCGATTTACTCAGCATTCTTAGAATACTAAATGTGAAATAAAAGGTTCAACGTATTTTTCGAAGCTCGCCATTGCGAAAATGGCGGCAACAATAAATTTCTTTGTTTATATGAATGATAATCATGTGTTCTTTACGAAAACATAAATGAAAACGATAGCCATAACTTTTATTTTAAAAAAAAAACGAATATTTAAGTCGAAATTAGAAGAAATGTGCAAAATCGAAATTCCTTACCTTGGTGTGTGTGGCCGCGGTAGCAGAGTGGTATAGGTATCGGACCGTGGCTTGCTTTGTCACGAGTTCGAGCCCAGTACCACTAAAGACCCGCCGTGTAGGGCAGCGATGCACGTTAAATCTGTCGAGAGCTGAAACGTCCTCCCGTTGGTGTGGTGTGGTAGTTAGGAGAGGGGGGGTGCCAGCTCCGGTGTCGTCCACGTCACTTGACCATGGTTCAAAATTACGTGGTCCGTCGCCAAAAGCCCTCGTGTAGCTGAACAGTGCGACGTTAATATCAATCAATCAATACCTTGATGTGTACGTTATGCGTAGGATTTTTGATCACCATTAGTTGATAATTTCGTTGACAATAACGAGGAATGTCTTGGAGAAATTATTTAGGTGTGTGGGGGGGCACAGGCATTGGGATGATGGGAATGGGCTTTTACAGCTGATGATGCTAGAGCGTCTCAAATTGGCTCCCAGTTTGATCCGACGATTATGGAATCAATTGGAATTAAAAGACTGTGTCTAGAACACATGTTCCAGGTCAATTACAACACCTGAGGGAGACTGTTTTCTAGTTCTTTCAAGCTGCCGTGCGTGGCCGCGGTAGCCGAGTGGTATAGGTATCGGACCGTGGCTTGCTTTGTCACGGGATCGATCCCAGTACCACTAAAGACCCGCCGTGTAGGGCAGCGATGCACGTTAAATCTGTCGAGAGCTGAAACGTCCTCCCGTTGGTGTGGTGTGGTAGTTAGGAGAGGGGGGTGCCAGCTCAGGTGTCGTCCACGTCACTTGACCATGGTTCAAAATTACGTGGTAAGTCGCCAAAAGCCCTCGTGTAGCTGAACAGTGCGACGTTAATATTCAATCAATCAGGCTGCCGTGCAGAGGAAGCCGAAACATATTAAATCCGTCGAGGTTCAATGTCTCTGTTGGTGTGGTGTGGTAGCTAGGAGAGCGGGTACCAGCTCAGGTGCTGTCTTCGTCACTTGACCGTGACTCATAATTACGAGATCCGTAGCCTATACCCCTCGTGTTGCTTCAGACTGCGACGTAAATTTGTAGAAGTTATTGATATGGAAACTCTGTGATGGAAGTAAAAAAGTATATAGTCATGATAAAATCCTCAAAAATGTTACTTCATCTTCAGTTAATAAACCAATTTCATCCCTTTTACCACCATTTCGTTTCAAGTGCGAAGACAAAGGAAGAGATTTTTTATGTGTTTAGTTTAATTAATCATGATGTGTTCTTTGCACTGAAGAACATGTAGCACCAATATCGGTTTATCGATTGGGCCGTATAAACTGGACTTCACTAGGTTTTCTGATAATAAATTTCGATTCGCCATTGCCGAGAGGGCCTGTAGATCTGCGCTCATGGTTTGAAGTGAGCTCATATCGGCACTGTGTGGCACCACCATTTTTTTACCACTAACTTTGTATAAAGGATCTATTCACATCATGTAAATAGTTCAATTATTTCTATTGAGATATAGTATTGTATATATTAATAAACTTCAAATACACACAATTGCTTAACTTAGCGAGTTTGGTTTAGTCTCAATTTACTAAGCTTGTGAATCAGTGCTTCACAAACATTTATATCTGTTGTTGTGCTTATGAATTTTTTGTGTGTATTTAATTGCTCTTTTGTTTGTATTCTAGGCAGCAAATCAGACCTCATGTATTACTGAAACCTTCTTGTGAGGGATGGATGAGTACAAGAAGAAATTTTCACTGTGTACAATCTATCTACATTTCTAACTGCAGACATTTGATAGATGCAAATCAGAGTCTGTGTCTCCTATGGAGATCTATTCCTGATTCCCTCATCAGTTTTGATGAAATGAATCGTATGTTAACCGAAGTCTTACCCACGTGTAAAATAGCAGATATCTACAAATTTTATTCGGAGTCAGTTGATGCAGGTCATAACTCTTGCCAGCCGAGAACTCTAATGCATTATTGCAGAATTAGAATCCGAAGAACCCTGAGCAATAATAGGCAACTGTCTCCTGATGGAATTAGTTGCCTCGAATTGCCTTCGGTGCTTAAATCCTATTTGTTACTTAGTCGGTAACATTCTTACACGAATATCATAACGTTAGAAGTATGTGTAACTGAAAGAAAATTCCATAGCTTTTAATTTTATTTTCGTATATTTGATGTCATGTTTAAAACTGGTTTACAACATTGGTGTAGAAAGCCTACACCAGATCCAAAAGACCTCGTCGCAGAAGTAGTTCGAAAGTCCTCTTGTGCTCAGCCATCAAATGCCTCCATGAGACATCCAAACAATCAAGATGAGATCGGCTAGCAGGGAAGGAACAGAAACACAGAGGAAAAATCCTTTCATCATTCTAGAACTTCATAAGGGTCTCCAATGTCCACTTCTAAACCTCGCCAAGGCCGACTGGAGAGCCTTGGGATAGAGATAGTCATGGATGACTAGCAGTATACGAGTTGTGATCAGGCGGGCCTTCAAGTCCTACAGTCAGACTCAAAGTGGCGAAGTGGTGTGCCTGAGCGGAACTGGAGATGTACGTCGGGAGAGTATTCTCCTATCAGGGCTACCCAAGGCGTGAAGATCGTTCCATTATGCTCAGTTATTGTCTGCAGGCATACACTGAGGTTTAGTCAGTCTTCAGCCCTAATGGTTCGTTGTTAAGTGAAACTGCATATTACCCTTACCTGTCGCTGGGTTTCCTACGTGATGTATTTATTCGTGAAAAACTTTTATGCGGCAAGCTGGTGGATAGAGTAACAGATTCGTTCCTTCAAAGAAGACCACCATATAAAGGAGGGGTCCACAAATCATGACTCAGAACCGCATTGCAAATCTTTGCATAGGTGGAGGTGACACTGCAGGCTTCTGCCTCTATATGTTGTTTAATATTATTTAATCATGTCTACTAAAAATTACTGTTTCACCTTCTCTTTCTTTCATAATTATCTATTGGAAAAAATATTACCTGCTTTTGCATATACAAATTAACCTTTGATTGGCTTAAGACGGTTATTTCTGTATTGAACTGTTTCACATTAACAAAGTTGAAAATCAGTGGAAATATTAGGTTTATTACTTAAGCAGGAAAGCTCTTATCATTAAAATGATTTCTCACAAAATTTATTTGCATAAATGAATTCGGGATCACTCATGAAATAGACACAAGATATACATTTAAACATTCAACGCAGAAGGGAAAAACAACACAATCCGTATTTTATAACATGCTAAAAAAAGTTAATGTATATAAACAAAATGCGTTAAAAGGATTTTTGTATCAAAGAACAACCAGAGTCAGTTTTAGTTATTTGTGCAATCATAAAATTCCAGAGTGACTGAATATTAACGTCTCACTGTTCAGGTACACGAGGGCTTTTGGCGAGGGACCACGTAATTTTGAACCATGGTCAAGTGACGTGGACGACACCTGAGCTGGCACCACTCATCCTAACTACCACACCAACGGGAGGACGTTTGAGCTCTCGACAGATTTAACGTGCATCGCTGCCCTACACGGCGGGTCTTTAGTGGTACTGGGCTCAAACTCATGACATGCCTGCCATGATCCGATATCTTAACCACTGGGCTACCGCAGCCCCATAAAATTCCAGAATAAAACATTTACCGTTTTATTGAAACGGAAATTTTTTCCTGAAGCTTGGAAGATAATTCCCAACATTATTGATATTTTAATAATGGTTGCTTTTCCATTGAGTCAAAGAAATGAATATGTTTTCGATTGTTCTTAGTTTTTGAAGGAATGAAAAACATTATCCTGTAAGCATAAAACTGTATTTAAATATTATAAAAAAATATTCATTGAGCGCTACCACTTCCGACTCTACACAAGCCGATGGATCTTGGATACCTTATTCATCTTGTCTCATTGACTACTTGTGGCCGCGGTAGCCGAGTGGTATAGGTATCGGACCGTGGCTTGCTTTGTCACGGGTTCGAGCCCAGTACTACTAAAGACCCGCCGTGTAGGGCAGCGATGCACGTTAAATCTGTCGAGAGCTGAAACGTCCTCCCGTTGGTGTGGTGTGGTAGTTAGGAGAGGGGGGTGCCAGCTCAGGTGTCGTCCACGTCACTTGACCATGGTTCAAAATTACGTGGTCCGTCGCCAAAAGCCCTCGTGTAGCTGAACAGTGCGACGTTAATATTCAATCAATCTCATTGACTACTTGGATCTTCTTTCTCTCGAAAGTTTACCAACCCCTGGTGTAAAGGATAAAATTCACACTACATCCGCTGCGGTGAAGAAATAAAGTTAACTTTTTTTTTGTTTTGATGTTGAACATTGGAGAATGAGTTTGTGTTGTCTTTGTCACTTGGATCAAAATTACGAAGTCCATTGCTAATAGTGTGTCACTTCTTGTATAACAATATTAATCAGTCATTTACTCAGTCAAAAAAGGCTGTTTAAGAAGAGTAGGAAACCTCTATACAGACAATGTTAAACTTGGCTGTTTTCGATGTACCTTTTCTCAAAATCAGTTATATGTAATGCTTGAAATTTTTCATACAAATAAAGTACATCTTTCTCATTATACTGAAATGAGCCTTTAGCTAATTTTGAATTTTTTGATAATTTATAAAATATTTTATCAAACACGGTGAAATTTGACCCATATTTCGCATAAAAAAATTTTTAAAAATAAATTAATTTTTTTTACAAAAAGCTCTCATTTTTGTATATATAGCCATAATTATAAATATATAAAAAATTTACATACCTGTGAACAGTAGTTTCTCAGAAAAGGTACATCGAACATCAAATTTACATTTTGAGATAAATTGATTTTAATGTATACAGTGAGACTTCTAATCGGCTAGGAAATAAAAAAATAAAAGGCTCAATTTACAATAAAAAATACATGTTTTGGTTTACATCAGACGTTCGACTTTTAATCAAAAACGAAGTACTTTGTTTACATTTTTCGCCATTCAAATGAGCGTGGCCCAGTTCCAATGGTTATTTAAAAATAGGTTTAAAGGGCTTCTAACTATCTTAGAGGTATTTTTAGAAAGGTAAAATCTATACAATTTAAAAATGTAAAAGTCTCAAATTGTCAAAAAAAAAGAAGATTTTATCTTAAAATATTAATAATTGCTGAACTGGGGATGAAAGATATGTCAAAAAGTCTTTGCTGTGAGAGATAGAAATGATTATCAGCTTGGATGTTCAAATTCGTTTTATCAACAATGATTTTTTGGAATGTTTTAGTACTTTAACTCGACAAACCAATCCAAACATATAAAAAATAAAGTTAAAATGCCTCTTTTTTCCCCCTTCAAAAAATGTCAGTTTAAATTTACTGAGGAAAACAAAGAAGGTGTGTGTGAAATCGCTTTAATTCTATTGGTTCTGTAATATTCATACCTAGGTTGTGACGAATCTGTACGGAACCTTTCCACTAATCTTAGGCGTTGTCGCAAACGGAGCTAACGAACTTGTAGTTTAACTAGAGTGGCGCTGCAAGCGCATTCCTCTTTTTCGTTTTACTTTTGTCAGTAGTTGTAGGGAAGTCTAATTCGAACGTGAAATGTATCAGTTGTCTATTTTCCTTATCCATTAAATATTTTTTGCATCAAAAAGGACTCTCATTCTCTTGGTTAAGAGTCTATTTAATCGAATCTTTTAGGTCAAGCTCATCCCGGGCGTTTGAAACGGAAGAATAAGGTAAGTGATACCTTTATTCTTATATTAGAATTTTGTGAAATAGAAAATTTTTTCACATGGCATCCCTGCCGGGATCTGAGCTTGAAATAGTTTTAGAATTTTGAAAGCAAAGAAGTTTGAACTAGAATTTAATAAAATAAAAAGTTATTTTTTGAATATTGATTATAATTAAAAATATGTTACATTTTCTTTGAATATTTGATAATCGAAAGGAAAAAGAAATATTTTAAATGATGAATTTTTATATTTGAAACTGATACATTGAACTGTGTTAACTTTTGAACACTAGAACATTAGAAATTATTGAAATGTTTTGAAATTAGTAGAATTATTGAAAATATTAAGTTGATCGGAACTTGTTTTGGTGTAAGCTGTGATTATTTTAATATACTAAATATGGCTGAAGCACAATCATTCGAGTTGTTAAAAACCAAACGAAAATCATTGAGAACAGCTGTTACTAAGATAGTTAACGAATTAGAAGCTGAATTATCGAATTCTGATTTAAATGTTGATAGATTATGTGAACTGGTAGAAATTCTATGCATGAAATTTGAGCCTTTAACTTTAATTGATCAGCAAATGGAACTCCTTTTTAAGCCCGAAGAATTCGATGGTGAATTTAAAATTGCCGAAAAATATAGAGAAAAAGTGTTACTTTTGCAGTTTCGTGCGAAAAAGAAGATTAATGATTTTTCAAAACCCCATGTTACGTCGCCCTCCTTACAGACTACATTATCACAATCACAAGATGAACATTTTCGGAACTCTTAAAACATTCGCATTAAAGTCCTAAAATATCATATCACCCGATTCTATGGAGATGACGTTTCAAAAAGGTTAACTTTTTGGAATAGCTTTGAAACAGCCGTACATAATAATGAATCTTTAAATAAAGTCGATAAGTTTAATTATTTGAAGGCGCATTTGTGGGAGGATCTGCTTTAAACACTGTTGAAGGTTTTCCAATTTCGGCAAAGGCCTATGATGAAGCCGTAGAATTATTAAAGAACAGATTTGCTAATCCGGAAATATTAATTCAAGCTCATATGAACAAAATTTTATCATTACAGCCTTTAAAAAATTCTAATGACCTTTGTGATAAAATTAATTTTCTATTTCACAAATTCTAATATAAGAATAAAGGTATCACTTACCTTATTCTTCCGTTTCTAACGCCCGGGATGAGCTTGACCTAAAAAATTCGATTAAATAGACTCTTAACCAAGAGAATGAGAGTCTTTTTGATGCAAAAAAGATTTAATGGATAAGGAAAATAGACGACTGATACATTTAACGTTTGAATTACAGATTCTACTACTGACAAACATAAACAAAAAAAGGAATGCGCTTACAGCGCCACTCTAGTTAAACTACGAGTTCGCGCGCGCGTTAGCTCTGTTCGCGACACTCCCCACATTGAGTTTTGAATTTTTAAAATAAAAAACTCAACAATAGTCATTCAGTCTGTGACGAATCTATACGGAACTTTATCACTAACCTTCTGAACCGACCTTTTTAGGGAAATTTAATTCCCTACCTATTTCCAATCAACTCCAAAGAGCGGACAGGATTACTTGTTATGTAGATTAGATTCAGTATTTAAGTCAAACGAAATAGTAAAGTTAGAGCAGTAGGAGATAGATATTGAAACATAGAGTTATAGTGATTTTGAATTGAAATATTGTAGTTGAAGATAAATTAATCCCATGAAGAATTGAGATTCCGAGTGGTAAATATAAAATTGTATTTAAAATCTCATTAAAGTTTTAAGAGTGAGATTAAAGTTAAAAGTTCATTAAGAACATTATTGAATATAATTCTGGGATTTCTTATCGTGGTAATTTCTGCGTGATCGTTATTTAATGAATTAATTAATTGGATTATTAATTAATTGAGTTAAATTAAAGAATAATAATTAAAACCTCATGGTATTCACATTGTTGTTGTTAATAAGTCTTTGATTCTATTTGAGAAAGATAATCAAATAAAGAAAGTTAATTATAATAATGGCTACTGGTTCTTTTATATCTCATAATTATTCTAGTTCTCATAGTGAGGTCCCCAGGGACCATTACAATGGCGCCCAACGTATAAATCCCGAGAATAGAGTCGGATCCAGTTTTAGAATCATTCCGGAACAATATTTTCGGGATTGAGAACATAGATGATTTTTGGAGAATATTGATCATAATCTCTCGCGTATTATGAGATACCTGCACAACTGGCATGTGCTTACTTGAAAGGTCGTCTCAAAGGACGGGCACTCGACTGGTTCGAAGTTCTAGGTTATAGAGTCATTGAAGATAAGACAACAGACTACGCGCACTTAAAACAGGCATTGTCAGAACAATTTCCCGTGGTCAGAAACAGGTCAGAACTAGAAACGCGATTTTATTCCTCATCACAAAGACGAGATCAACAACCTTCGGACTTTATTTATGAATTGTTGAAAATTCATAAAATACTTAAACTAGAAATGTCGGAGGAAAAATTAATAGATCACGTCGTTAGTCGATTAGAACCTCAAATTTTGGATTATGTCGAAGTTAGACATCCACGAAATACTGCCAATCTCCTACAAATCGTTGATAAATACGAAGAACGTTTTATGCATAGACAAATCAGAGGTTCGAGTGAGGGATTTAGAAGTTCAGGCCCTCATGAAAACAATCGTTTTAATACCCGGCATAGACAGGAAAATTGGAGGGAAAACAGAAATAATGAGAGATACGCCAATAATAGCCGACCACAAAGGGAATTTAATCGATTCGAAAACCAAGGTTTCGCAAATCGCAGATTCGAAGTTAGACGCCAAGGTGGACAATCGGATCAAACATTCCACAGTCAAGGCGGTCGAGAAATAGTTCATTTCGAGGTCAAAATGAACAAAGTAGAAATTTAAACTTATAAGCGATCGATGTGAATATGGGGGTAATCGATCGCGAGGTACGGAAAATCCTCCAGTTTGGGATCATCGGCCTATCAGAGTATCCTCTATAAGAATGACCCCAGTCGAATTACCGTATGTCCCTATTCTATTAAATGAAACCTTTATTACCGCACTATGGGACACGGGAGCAGAGAAATCTTTATTTCGGAGGAGGTATACCGCAATTATTTTTCATACCGACCTCGTCAAAAGACGAAAGACAGAGTCGTGACAGCACAAGGAGCCCCGTGCAGTCATTTGGGTAGAGTCGAATTACAAATTAGAATCAGGGAATTTCAGAAACCCTGGGAATTCCATATACTTGATAACATGCAGTATCAGTGCATTCTGGGGATAGATTTTATGAAGGCGTCGCGATTAACATTAGATTTTGATCAGAAATCCTTAATCATTCCCGATCATCTGATCAAACAAACGCCTAAAGAGGAGAAACTCGTTGATATTGATCTCACAGAATCGAAACTTAATGACGAGCAACAGAGGCAATTAAAAGCCTTATTTAATAATTTTAAAGGGTTATTTTCCGATCAACCGGGATTAACGCATGTTGTATATCATGAGATAGATACTGGAGATAAAGGACCGGTAATGTCGAGACCATACAAGTACGACCGGGTCAAACAAGGCATTATTGATTATCACATAGATAAGATGTTACGGGATGGTACAATTTGTCCTATTAATTCGCCCTATGCATCTCCAGTCGTATTAACTCGAAAGAACAATGACCTTCCTCCAGATTCTCCCGAGGCGTATCGTTTCGCGATCGATTATCGGAAACTAAATGGTATTACCAAATATCCTCGATATCCATTACCGGTTATTGATGACTTACTCACCAATATTCCTCACACCAACGTTATGTCCACTCTAGATCTCAGAAGTGGCTATTTTCAGTTGGCGATTAGTCCAAAGGACATAGAAAAAACAGCGTTTATCACTCGCAATGGCACTTTTGCATTCCTACGCATGCCTTTTGGTCTTTCTGGCGCGGCACCTAATTTCCAAAGGGCTATCGATATAATCCTCCAACCTGTTATTGGGCGTTTCGTGTCCGTTTATATGGATGATGTTATTATTACATCTCCATCGTTCAAAGACCATCTTGATCATTTAACTCAGGTTTTTACCTTATTACGAGACGCAGGGCTAACATTAAATAAAGAAAAATGTCACTTCGCTCGTGACAAACTCAAATATTTAGGCCTGATTATTAGTAAAGAAGGAATCGAAACTGACAATAAGAAAATTCGGGCAATTACGGAAATGAAACCTCCCAAAAATAATAGAGAAGTGTCAAAATTTTTAGGGATGACGGGTTGGTACCAAAAATTTATTCCGCGATACGCAGATATATGCGAACCATTGTACCAATTAAAGAAAAAGGGGGCGAAGTTTAACTGGTCGGGAGAAGCACAGGATTCTTTTGATCAGATCAAACGCACACTAACGGAGGCACCGATTTTGCAATTACCAAATTTTTCTGAACAGTTCAATTTATTCACTGATGCAAGTGGGGTCGGAATTGGTGCTATGCTTCAGCAAAATCAAAAACCTATTGCTTTCGCGTCTCGAACCCTTAATAAAGCAGAACGTAATTATACGGTTACCGAAAGAGAATGTTTGGCGGTAATTTGGGCTCTAAATAAGTTTAAAACTTATTTTGGACCCCTACCTGTGAAAGTGATTACAGATCACGCAACGTTAACGAAGTTAACCAATGGTAAGAATTTATCCAGTAGGATGATCCGATGGGCATTGAAATTGTCAGAGTTTAACATAGAATGGGAGCACAGACCTGGTGTTCAAAACGTGGTCGCAGATCTTTTATCAAGAAATCCAGTAGACAGTGTCGAGGGATCGCAAATTTCGTGCGCAGCTCTTAGAGCCCTCGCAATAAATTCCCGTGAACAATTCATTAAGGAACAGAGGGAAGATCCTGAATTAGGACATATTTATCGATACTTAGAAAACCCTGATGACGGTTCTGTTAATGCGACGGTATGTGAGAGTTGGTCCCAGGACTTCAAGTTAATAAATGGTCTCCTCTTTTACGCGAAGTATTTTTCTAATCTGGGAGAACTAAGAGTTTATATTCCTGGTTCTCTTCGAAAAGATATAATGAAAGAATTTCATGATCTGCCATTGGCAGGACATCTCGGAAAGAGGAAGACATATCTTAAACTTCGTGACACGTGCTATTTTCCATTTATGAGAAAATATATATTTGAATATGTTTCAACCTGTGACCGGTGTCAAAAGTTTAATTATAAAAACGCGCTACCAGCTGGTCGTTTAATGCCTATAGTTTCGAAATATCCAAATGAAATTGTAACGCTAGACTTAGTAGGCCCCTACCCCGCATCCCGACCCGAGAGATATAAATTCATATTAGTTATAACTGACCACTTCACTAAGTGGTGTGAGCTGATTCCTCTTCGTAAAGCTTCAGCCCAGACAATAGCTAATGCCTTTTTAATACCTATATAGCGCGTTACGGAGCTCCGATTTCTTTGATAAGTGATAACGGCCCCCAATTTATTTCTGACGTGTTTGAACATCTCAGTCACAGGTTGGACATCAAACATATGAAAACGGTAACGTACAGACCACAGTCTAATCTCACGGAGAGAGTGAATAGAAATTTAGTTCAAATGATAGCTTCTTTTGTTGAAGAAAATCATGAAAACTGGGACCAATTTCTACACGAGTTCGCTTTCGCATTACGCACGGCAGTAAATGAGACGACAGGTAAAACTCCGGCTGAGTTGTTTTTAGGAAGGAAAATCATAACTCCGTTTAGCAAGCTCATAAATGTTACGGAGGATGCGAAATATGTTGGTAATAACATCGAAAGATTATTCGATGAGGCAAGACGAAATATGCAAAAACAGCATAAATCTTGGGAAAAACATTACAATCTCAGAAGGAGGGATGTTCACATCAAAGTGAACGATTTGGTTTTACTTCAAACACATTTCTTAAGTGCTGCGGGTAAGAAACAGGTGGGAAAATTTATGCCTAAGTTTGAAGGTCCCTATAAGGTTTTAGAAATAAAAGGAAATAATTTAGTTATTTGGAAAAACGGAAGAAATATAACTGTTAATATTGATCAGGTTCGAGTGTACCGACCTCGTCAGTCAGACACGATTAGTTCGGATAGTCCGGTAGAAACTCTGTATGACGAACAAGAAGTTAGTCATGGGTCGAATAGATCGAATCAAGGGCAGTTTAAAGAACATAGGAAAACCTCTAGTCAGGAAAGTGAGGGGTGTAGATCACGGCAGGGTAACACGACACGGGAGATCCCCAGAAATAAACGCAAAATTAATAGTACTGCGTCGAAGGACCAAGCTTTAAAACGATCCAAGATATGTAGGAAGAGATCACGGCAAGGGTCTGAACATCAGGACCGGAAAAGACGCGCTCCTGAGCAAGGGCAGGGAGTCAAGAGGTCGATCCCTTCCTCGGTCTCGTCCAGGAATTATAAGTTTCAAAAACATAATACCTCTTCACCAGGAGTAGAGTCCATTGCAGGTCCATCAAGGTTGCCTGATCGCAGGACTGCTACGACTACAGACGGATCCCGAATGGAAGTTAGTAGACGTGATAACCAGACCCGTCAGACCAGAGCGACAACGAGAGGACGCAACAAACAAGCGGAGAAACCAGTCCGGTCGAATCAAGCCAATACAAGGAGACCTTGCCCATACTATCTACGGAGCCGTATACAAGAAAAAGACGGAATTCCTGAGGAGCTGAGCAACATCGAAATCAACGGCATACCTAGCAGCACATTGCGAAGAAGGAGCCTCAGTATGGAAGCGTTGGATGGAGATCCAGTGCATAGGATTTAACAGACAAAATCCAGGTTGTGTCGTTTCTTTATCTTCGCGGTACGAACAAGTGAAGAATTTTTGCAATTAAAGCAAGTCACGGGCGCACTCTAAAATTAAGAAGACTGACAAAAGTGGACACTGCATTGTGTGTGTTTTTTTCTGTAACCAGAAAAAAACGGCTTTTGTGTTACTTTTTGTATTTTGGAGAAAACATCTGTAAATTTAGCATTTGTTTACTTCGATGTATGACTTCGCTAAGATGCGACAATTCATTTGGTTGTTTGTGTTATTTGTTTATTGTGAAATGATTATTATTGTATGCTGTGTGTGTTTCTATGTATATTTTGTTTCACATCTGGTGACTTGGAGTGCAGCGAAGTTAGATAGGATTAACCATTAACACTAAATAGCGCATCAAGTTTTTCGAATGAGAAGGCAAAGGAACCAGATATTTATTGTATGACATTCATGTAACAAATGTATAAATTCATGTATACTTTTACCTACTTCTCAAATGGATGTCAATCTTTCAGGGTAGCTGACCCTGAAGTCTACGATGTTCCAGTGCCACAGAAGATTGTATTGTATTTTTTTGTATAATATATAAGTCATACTCTATGGGGCTGGTTTTTTGCCACCAATAGGGTGGTTTTTCCCACGCCCCCTTGCCGAATGGATAGAGTGCAGGGATTAATTTAAACTTGTAAAATATTATGAGGTTTGTCAATTAATTCTAAATCGTAATTTTATCCTTTTTCATTACGGAAGATGTTTCAATAATATACAGTTAGAAATTAATATCGTCGGTACTGTAAGACAAGATAGGATTTACGTAATTTATTTTCAGGACATTTGAGTCCTTCGAATAAATCCCGTTTTCTTTTTGGAGGGGTTGTGACGAATCTATACGGAACTTTATCACTAACCTTCTGAACCGACCTTTTTAGGGAAATTTAATTCCCTACCTATTTCCAATCAACTCCAAAGAGCGGACAGGATTACTTGTTATGTAGATTAGATTCAGTATTTAAGTCAAACGAAATAGTAAAGTTAGAGCAGTAGGAGATAGATATTGAAACATAGAGTTATAGTGATTTTGAATTGAAATATTGTAGTTGAAGATAAATTAATCCCATGAAGAATTGAGATTCCGAGTGGTAAATATAAAATTGTATTTAAAATCTCATTAAAGTTTTAAGAGTGAGATTAAAGTTAAAAGTTCATTAAGAACATTATTGAATATAATTCTGGGATTTCTTATCGTGGTAATTTCTGCGTGATCGTTATTTAATGAATTAATTAATTGGATTATTAATTAATTGAGTTAAATTAAAGAATAATAATTAAAACCTCATGGTATTCACATTGTTGTTGTTAATAAGTCTTTGATTCTATTTGAGAAAGATAATCAAATAAAGAAAGTTAATTATAATAATGGCTACTGGTTCTTTTATATCTCATAATTATTCTAGTTCTCATAGTGAGGTCCCCAGGGACCATTACAAGTCCTTTTCGGGGTTTCAAGAGTCTACCATAACGACATCGTTGAGGTCCCGGCTCTTGAAGTTCACCGTCAGAAATTAAGACATCTGGCAATTCAAGGGTCTCAAGTCTCGGCTCCACTCCGGCTTCCACATCAGAAACATTGGAACAGGGCTGCATCGAAGAGGTTTCTGCCTGCTGGTGTCCACTTGTCTCAGCTCTGGGCTCTAGTCCAGCTCCACCATTAGAAATACTGAAACAGGGCTGCATCGAAGAGGTTGCCGCCCTCTGGGGTTTACTCAGTTCATGATCTATATTAATATGTAAATGACTTCCTTCATTAGCATCTGAAAATAAAGGAGAGTTAGTAGGGTGTACAGATGATTTATTTTTCTCCATCACCTCTAGGAGATACAATTTTTGCACTGGACGCAGAAAGGAGCCAAATTTAGTTTTTACTTGGGCTACTCTAACCTTCTTGTCTTTGCCAAGATACAGTTTCAAAATTTTACCTAAAAATTCCAGTTTAATCTTTTGGTGTGGTCATCTCCCACCAAAACAATATCTCCTTCACTTAAGGTATTTTCCCCTTTTATATTTCTTGTCTCCCTCAATTGACCTAAATATTCTACTCGAAAACGTTTCCTAAGATCATTTTGTATTCTATTTCGGTACACTAATCTTTTATTCAATTTATTTTCATCTATTTGATCTAACTCCGGCTCACCAACTTCTCTAATGTCTTGCAAAAACATTGCTGGAGTTAGAGGTTCCAAATCTTCGACGTCATCTGTAACATAAAATAATGGCCTGGAGTTAATTAAACTTTCACACAATCGCAAAGAACCGTATACATTTCTTCATGATTTAAGAAAGTTTTTACCAGTGTTTTTCTTAAAGTCCTCTTTACAAGTCCGCCAATCTCTCCCAAAAACCTCCCCACCAATTAGCCTGTGGAGGGATGAATTTCCATGAAATTGGATTTAGCTCTTCTAACTTTCTGATAAAGTCGATAAGCACCTTTAAAATTGGTGCCGTTATCCGAGTAAATGACGGATGGTCGGCCTCGGCGTGCTATAAATCTTCTTAAACCAAGGAAGAAACTTTCAGTCGAAACGGAGGTTAACAATTGAAGATGAATTGCTCTATAGACTGCACAGGTCAATATTAAAATCCAATTCTTCTCCCCATTCTTAAGAATGAGAGGTCCTGCCAAATCTAATCCTATAATTTCAAAAACAGCAGCATCTCTCACCCGGTCTTGAGGTAAGAGTCCTTCTGATACCGATATAGGTTTCGCATTGAATCGCTTGCAAATAATGCAAGTCTTAATGACTTCTTTAATGGTTTTTCTTCCTTTCAGGATCCAATAGCTTTCTCTGAGAGTGTACATAAGCATCTGAACTCCGGCATGACCTAACTGTACATGCTTATAAATAATGAGTGCTTTGACTACTGGATGATTGGAGGGAAGTATAATAGATAAACGGAAGTCCTTGTGATCATCCCTTAAAAATACTTTAGTCTTCAGTCTTAAAATCCCATCAGAATCTTTGACTATTTGGAAGGGGCTTAATTTTTTGTCTTCTTCGTTATTGAATGCATCCATTTGTACCTGCTTGAACAAGGCACGTTCGGCTATTTTAATTTCTTCAATCTGTAAATCCCCTGTCATTCTTTGGTCTTTTGTCTTTTTCAGGTTTGTTAAAAACCTTTTTATCCAGGTTGTTATTCTCACAAGTTTACCATATGATGAAAATCGAAGATAATATTTCTCTTCCCTTTGTGTAGCCGCTGCAGTTATTATAGTTTTCTTCTTCTCCGAGTTGATCACTTCCATATCAGGGAAAGTTCGGATTTTGGCCAGACTTCGGTTGAATTTTTAAGCCAAGATGGACCTTCCCACCAACGTACTTTTTTTAGCGTCTTCTCTGAACATCCTCTAGAAGGGAGATCGGCTGGGTTCTGCATTCCAGGAACGTATCTCCAATTTTCTTTAGAGGAGTGCCTTCTTATTTCTTCAACCCTATTGGCAACGAACGTTGCCCACGGGCCGTCTCTTTTTTATCCAATGAAGAGCATCCATTGAATCTGACCAATAGGTAACGTCAACATTTTCCATATGCAAATCCTTCTTCACAGAATCAGCAATCCTAGCTCCAATCATACATGCTAACAACTCTAATCTAGGAATTGAAGTTCCTTTTAAAGGTGCGACTTTTGATCGAACTTGAATTAATTGGCAGGTTACTTCCCCCTCTCTTTCTGCTCGCAAAAAAGCACAGGTAGCATATGATAATTTCGAAGCATCACAAAAAACTTGTAGTGATAGGTTCGTATCTTTAAGATCAAGATTCGATAATCTTCGTGGAACCTTGAGGTTTTGTATCTCTATAAGTTGTTTTTTCCACGTTTCAAATTTTCTTTCGATGTCTATTTGTAATTTGGAGTCCCATGAAGCTTCTATCTTCCAACACTCTTGTATAAGTAATTTGGGGATGAGGGTGATAGGGCATGTGAATCCAATTGGGTCGAAAATTCGATGAGCTAAGGAAAGAATTCTTCTCTTAGTGACTTCTTCTTTCGATTCTGTTTCTTTGTAAGAGATGGAAAGGGTATCTTCTTTCACATTCCACAGAAGACCAAGAACTTGTATTTCTTGTGGGTCGGATTTCTGTTGATTATCTTGAAAGACGAAATTTGATTCTATATCACTGTGTCGCCATCCACGTAAGTCGAATTTACCTAATGACAACAACTTTGTGGAATCTCTTTTAAAAGACTCAAGTTCTTCGGAGGAATCGACACTTGCCACACAGTTGTCAACGTACATCGAATCTTTCAATTTTTCAGCAGCCTTTTCCAAATGTTCAGGTGCCTGCTTAAAATGATGGTTTAATACTGCCGCTAATAAAAAGGGACTACAAGAAACGCCAAAAACCACTCGACTATGCCTGTAGATAACAGCTTTCTCCAAATTACCACCTTCCAACCACAAGAAACGTAAAAAGTTCATGTCATTTTCGTGCAAAGATATCTGAAGGAAAGCTATTCGAATGTCAGATATGACTCCGATTTTTCCTAAGCGAAAACAATTTAAAATTGCTGGTATCATTTCTATCAAATTGGGCCCCTTTTCTACGCAGTCATTCAACGAACAAGATTTTCCATGATGAGCTGACCCATCAAACACAGGACGAATCTTAGTCGTGGAATTTTCCTTGAATACAGGTCTGTGTGGCAAATAATGAAATTTCCCACCATTTTTTGGTTCATCGTGTGGAATCTTTTCAATAATGCCTTCCTTTTCCCAGTCTACAAATACTTGTTCATAATCAAATAGTCTGCCTGTAAATTTTAAAGTTTTTACAGTTTTCTCCAATCTTCCCTTAGCTAAGCTGTAGTGATCTTCAAGTTTTTCATTCCCTTCTATCCACGGAATACTAACGATGTATCTACCATCATCATCTCGCAATACCGTATTCTCAAAATGTTTCAAAGCATGATCTTGTAATTCTAATTTCAATTTCTTTTCACTAGGATCTTTTATTCCTAAAGAATCCAATTCCCAAAGATCTGATATTTTTTCTCTGTTCGTAAAAAGAGAATGAATTCTCTAATTCAAATTTAGATTCACAGCTTAATTTCCCTGTAACTGTCCATCCTATTCGAGTATTCACAGCTGTAAGCCCCTCAGAAAGTTGTTTTACCTCTTCAGTAAATAATTTTCCAATTATGTCAGATCCTAACAGAATATGTATTTCATCAGAATGTTTTTCGAAAAGACAAAGTTTGTTATTTGCAGACGAATCACTAATAACTATATTATGTGTTGCCAATTTCTGTAAAATGCTAGAGTCATTAATTCTAGAGATTCCTAAGCAAATGTTTTTCTGATCATTAACTTCCATTATGAAACAATATTTTCCGTTATAACTGCGCAAATTGATTAAATATTTATTATGAATTTCGGTCCTTTTGTGTCCTCCAAAAAGTCCGTGAGTTATTGTTTCTTTCCCAATAATTTTTAAGTCTATAAATTTTGCAGCGTATTCTGAAATGTAACTTTTTTGGCTACCAGTGTCTAATATCGCTCTCACCAGTTATTTGGAATTTCCATTTTCTATAAAGATAGCTAATGTTTGTAAAAAAACTTCCCCGGTGTTTTGGTTAGCTAGATCGGTAGACGTTGACCCTATTTCTCTTTTCAGTTGCTTAAAACAAAAAAAATTATGATGTAAGCCCGAACAAATTTCACATTTTGTTTTATTTATTGGGCAATTACGCGATAAATGCTTTGCGATTCTTAAACAGTTGAAACAAGCCCCTTTTCGCAATAAAATATTCTTCCTTTCTTCTAAAGACATAATAATAATGTATTCACATTCATTCGAATTATGAGTCATGGAATCGCAAAATATACAGATGAGTTTTATTTTGTCTTTATTTTCTTTAACAGGCGCCGTTAGTAGTTCGCTTGCAGTATGAAAACTTTTTTGGTTTTGTTGTTTATATGATCTGGGTTCTCGAGAAAAATTTGATTTCGTTTCCTGTCTACGATTGCATAGTTCAAAAGATGATTTATTTGTTGTATAAGTCTGCTCTCGCGCCGTCAAGAATTGCGTAAGAAACGAGAGCAACTGCTGAATATCTGAGCCAGAACCCTTTTGTTTTAAGTTATGATAATCTAAAACCAAGTCAGATGGAATAAGTTTTAACAACATGGGGCACAAAATTTTTCCATAATTCTCCGAGGATACGCCTAATGAATTTAAACTTCTTAATTGAACTTTACACAGTTATCACACACACACACACACACACAACAAATTTCCGAAAAGAACGAAGGTCATTAGAATTTTTTAAAGGCTGTAATGATAAAATTTTGTTCATATGCGCTTGAATTAATATTTCCGGATTAGCAAATCTGTTTTTAATAATTCTACGGCTTCATCATAGGCCTTTGCCGAAATTGGGAAACCTTCAACAGTGTTTAAAGCAGATCCTCCCAAATGCGCTTTCAAATAATTAAACTTATCGACTTTATTTAAAGATTCATTATTATGTACGGCTGTTGCAAAGCTATTCCAAAAATTTAACCATTTTGAAGCGTGATCTCCATAGAATCGTGTAATGATATTTTGGGACTTTAATGCGAATGTTATCAGAGTTCCGAAAATGTTCATCTTGTGATTGTGATAATGTAGTCTGTAACGAGGGCGATGTAACACGGGGTTTTGAAAATTCATTAATCTTCTTTTTCGCACGAAACTGCCAAAGTAACACTTTTTCTCTATATTTTTCAGCGATTTCAAATTCACCATCGAATTCTTCGGGCTTAAAAAGGGGTTCCATTTGTTGATAAACTAAAGTTAAAGGCTCAAATTTGATGCGCAGAGTTTCTACCAGTTCACTTAACCTATCAAAATTTAAATCAGAGTTCGCTAATTCAGCTTCTAATTCATTAACTATCTTAGTAACAGCTGTTCTCAATGATTTTCGTTTGGTGTTTAACAATTCGAATAATTGTCTTCGGCCATATTTAGTATATTAAAATAATCACAGTTTATACTCCTAAACATGTTCAGATCCACTTAATATTTTCAATAATTCTACTAATTTCAAAACATTTCAATAATTTCTAATGTTCTAGTGTTCAAAAAGTTAACACAGTTCAATGTATCAGTTTCAAATATAAAAATTCACCATTTAAAATATTTCTTTTTTCCTTCCGATTATCAAATATTCAAATAAAATGTAACATATATATTTAATTATAATCAATATTCAAGAAATAACTGTTTATTTTATTAAATTATAATTCAAACTGCTTGGCTTTCAAAATTCTAAAACTATTTCAAGCTCAGATCCCGGCAGGGATGCCATGTGATAAAATTAATTTTCTATTTCACAAATTCTAATATAAGAATAAAGGTATCACTTACCTTATTCTTCCGTTTCTAACGCCCGGGATGAGCTTGACCTAAAATATTGGATTCAATAGACTCTTAACCAAGAGAATGGGAGTCCTTTTTGATGCAAAAAAGATTTAATGGATAAGGAAAATAGACGACTGATACATTTAACGTTTGAATTACAGAGTCTACTACTCACTACTACTGACAAACATAAAAACACAAAAAAAGGACTGCGCTTACGGCGCCTCTCTAGTTAAACTACGAGTTCGCGCGCGTTAGCTCCATTCGCGACAGCCTTCGTTCTTTTCGGAAATTTGTTTTGATAGCTGTAATGCTCAATTAAGAAGTTTAAATTCATTAGGCGTATCTTCGGAGAATTATGGAAAAATTTTGTGCCCCATGTTGTTAAAACTTATTCCATCTGACTTGGTTTTAGATTATCATAACTTAAAACAAAAGGGTTCTGGCTCAGATATTCAGCAGTTGCTCTCGTTTCTTACGCAATTCTTGACGGCGCGAGAGCAGACTTATACAACAAATAAATCATCTTTTGAACTATGCAATCGTAGACAGGAAACGAAATCAAATTTTTCTCGAGAACCCAGATCATATAAACAACAAAACCAAAAAAGTTTTCATACTGCAAGCGAACTACTAACGGCGCCTGTTAAAGAAAATAAAGACAAAATAAAACTCATCTGTATATTTTGCGATTCCATGACTCATAATTCGAATGAATGTGAATACATTATTAATATGTCTTTATAGAAGAAAGGAAGAATATATTTTATTGCGAAAAGGGGCTTGTTTCAACTGTTTAAGAATCGCAAAGCATTTATCGCGTAATTGCCCAATAAATAAAACAAAATGTGAAATTTGTTCGGGCTTACATCATAATTTTTTTTGTTTTAAGCAACTGAAAAGAGAAATAGGGTCAACGTCTACCGATCTAGCTAACCAAAACACCGGGGAAGTTTTTTTACAAACATTAGCTATCTTTATAGAAAATGGAAATTCCAAATAACTGGTGAGAGCGATATTAAACACTGGTAGCCAAAAAAGTTACATTTCAGAATACGCTGCAAAATTTATAGGTTTAAAAAGTATCGGGAAAGAAACAATAACTCACGGAATTTTTGGAGGACACAAAATGACCGAAGTTCATAATAAGTATTTAATCAACTTGCACAGTTATGACGGAAAATATTGTTTCATAATGGAAGTCAATGATCAGAAAAACATTTGCTTAGGAATCTCTAGAATTAATGACACTCGCGTTTTACAGAAATTGGCAACACATAATATATTTATTAGTGATTCGTCCACAAATAACAAACTTTGCCTTTTCGAAAAACATTCTGATGAAATACATATTCTGTTAGAATCTGACATAATTGGAAAATTATTTACTGGTGAGGTAAAACAACTTTCTGAGGGGCTTACAGCTGTGAATACTCGATTAGGATGGACAGTTACAGGGAAATTAAGCTGTGAATCTAAATTTGAATTAGAGAATTCACTTCTTGTTCATTCTCTTTTTACTAACAGAGAAAAACTATCAGATCTTTGGGAATTGGATTCTTTAGGAATAAAAGATCCCAGTGAAAAGAAATCGAAATTAGAATTACAAGGTCATGCTTTGAAACATTTTGAGAATACGGTACTGCGAGATGATGATGGTAGATACATCGTTAGTATTCCGTGGATAGAAGGGAATGAAAAACTTGAAGATCACTACAGCTTAGCTAAGGGAAGATTGGAGAAAACTGTAAAAACTTTAAAATTTACAGGCAGACTATTTGATTATGAACAATTATTTGTAGACTTGGAAAATGAAGGCATTATGAAAAAGAATTGCACAAGATGAACCAAAAAATGGTGGGAAAATTCATTATTTGCCACACAGACCTGTATTCAAGGAAAATTCCACGACTGAGATTCGTCCTGTGTTTGATGGGTCAGCTCATCATGGAAAATCTTGTTCGTTGAATGACTGCGTAGAAAAGGGTCCCAATTTGATAGAAATGATACCAGCTATTTTAAAACGTTTTCGCTTAGGAAAAATCGGAGTCATATCTGACATTCGAAAAGCTCTCCTTCAGATATCTTTGCACGAAAATGACATGAACTTTTTACCTTTCTTGTGGTGGGAAGGTGGTAATTCGGAGAAAGCTGTTATCTACAGGCATCGTCGAGTGGTTTTTGAAGTTTCTTGCAGTCCCTTTTTATTAGCGGCAGTATTAAACCATCATTTTAAGCAGGCTCCTGAACATTTGGATAGGGTTGCTGAAAAATTGATAGATTCGATGTTCGTTGACAACTGTGTGGCGCGTGTCGATTCCTCCGAAAAACTTGAATCTTTTCAAAGAGATTCCACAGAATTGTTAGCATTGGGTAAATTCGACTTACGTGGATGGCGACATAGTGATATAGAATCAAATTTTGACTTTCTACATAATCAACAGAAATCCGACCCAGAAGGAATGCTAGTTCTTAGACTTATGTGAAAGAAGATACGTTTTCCATCTCTTACAGAATCGAAAGAAGAAGTCCCAAAAAGAAGAATTCTTTCATTGGCTCATCGATATTTTGAACCGATAGGATTCACATGTCCTATCACCCTCATCCCCAAATTACTTATAGAAGAGTTTTGGAAGATAGAAACTTCATGGAACTCCAAATTACAAATAGACATCGAAAAAAAATTTGAAAGGTGGAAAAACCAACTTATAGAGATACAATACCTCAAGCTTCCTAGAAGATTATCGAAACTCGATTTTATAATGATATGAACCAACCACTACAAGTTTATTGCGATGCTTCGAAATCATCATACGCTAGACAAGACTTTCGTTTACCTATTATACTTCCCTCCAATCATTCAGTAGTCAAAACACTCATTATTTATAAGCATGTACAATTAGGTCATGCCGGAGTTCAGATGCTTATATACACTCTCAGAGAGAGCTATTGGATTCTGAAAGGAAGAAAAACCATTCAAGAAGTCATTAAGACTTGCATTATTTGCAAGCGATTCAATGCGAAACCTATATCGGTATCAGAAGAACTCTTACCTCAAGACCGGGTGAGAGATGCTGCTGTTTTTGAAATCATAGGATTAGATTTGGCAAGACCTCTCATTCTTAAGAATGGGGAGAAGAATTGGATTTTGATATTGACCTGTGCAGTCTATAGAGCAATTCATCTTGAATTGTTAACCTCCGTTTCGACTGAAAGTTTCTTCCTTGGTTTAAGAAGATTTATAGCACGCCGAGGCCGACCATCCGTCATTTACTCGGATAACGGCACCAATTTTAAAGGTGCTTATCGACTTTATCAGAAAGTTAGAAGAGCTAAATCCAATTTCATGGAAATTCATCCCTCCACAGGCTAATTGGTGGGGAGGTTTTTGGGAGAGATTGGCGGACTTGTAAAGAGGACTTTAAGAAAAACACTGGTAAAAACTTTCTTAAATCATGAAGAAATGTATACGGTTCTTTGCGATTGTGTGAAAGTTTAATTAACTCCAGGCCATTATTTTATGTTACAGATGACGTCGAAGATTTGGAACCTCTAACTCCAGCAATGTTTTTGCAAGACATTAGAGAAGTTGGTGAGCCGGAGTTAGATCAAATAGATGAAAATAAATTGAATAAAAGATTAGTGTACCGAAATAGAATACAAAATGATCTTAGGAAACGTTTTCGAGTAGAATATTTAGGTCAATTGAGGGAGACAAGAAATATAAAAGGGGAAAATACCTTAAGTGAAGGAGATATTGTTTTGGTGGGAGATGACCACATCAAAAGATTAAACTGGAATTTTTAGGTAAAATTTTGAGATTGTATCCTGGCAAAGACAAGAAGGTTAGAGTAGCCTAAGTAAAAACTAAATTTGGCTCTTTTCTGCGTCCAGTGCAAAAATTGTATCTCCTAGAGGTGATGGAGAAAAATAAATCATCTGTACACCCTACTAACTCTCCTTTATTTTCAGATGCTAATGAAGGAAGTCATTTACCTATTAATATAGATCATGAACTGAGTAAACCCCAGAGGCGGCAACCTCTTCGATGCTGCCCTGTTCCAGTATTTCTAATGGTGGAACTGGACTGGAGCCCAGAGCTGAGACAAGTGGACACCAGCAGGCAGAAACCTCTTCGATGCAGACCTGTTCCAGTGTTTCTGATGTGGAAGCCGGAGTGGAGCCGAGACTTGAGACCCTTGAATTGCCAGATGTATTAATTTCTGACGGTGAACTTCAAGAGCCGGGACCTCGACGATCTCGTTATGGTAGACTCTTGAAACCCCGAAAAGGACTGAATGACTATTGTTGAGTTTTTTATTTTAAAAATTCAAAACTCAACGTGGGGAGTGTCGCGAACGGAGCTAACGAACTTGTAGTTTAACTAGAGTGGCGCTGTAAGCGAATTCCTCTTTTTTGTTTTACTTTTGTCAGTAGTTGTAGTGGAGTCTGTAATTCGAATGTGAAATGTATGAGTTGTCTATTTTCCTTATCCATTAAATCTTTTTTGCATCAAAAAGACTCTCATTCTCTTGGTTAAGAGTCTATTTAATCGAATTTTTTAGGTCAAGCTCATCCCGGGCGTTTGAAACGGAAGAATAAGGTAAGTGATACCTTTATTCTTATATTAGAATTTTGTGAAATAGAAAATTAATTTTTTCACAGGCGTCTTTCTGGGGAATATAAATTCACGTTTATATATTTCCAATCAACTCCAAAAAGAAGTTTGGGATTTTTAAATTAGATAAGGTAATTAAGTCGAGGGTTGCGAGACAGCAAGAGAGATGATGGTAGGCTATTGAGCCAATAACGTTACATGCAAAGCTAGAAGATTCAACGCGATTAGATTCGTGAAGACGTCGTGCTGCTAGACGTACCAGAAAGCGGATATAAGCCAGCGGTAAATATAGTTCACGTACGCTTAAAGTAAGCGTCAGTTTGAGATACTTAGTTAAAGTTAATGACAATTAAGAATTCGAATACGTGTGTTACTCGGATCTCCTATTTCGGTAAGCCTTACTTGAGTTTAGCTAGATTAGTAATCAATCGTATTCTTAGTAATTTAATTTAATATAAAGGCAAATCCCTTTAGAAGACGTAACATTATTATATTATTTGTTATCAGAGATTTTTGAGGAAATTATAACAAAAAATAAATAATATTATTATTCAAAATGGCTTTTGGTGGTTCTTTGCCTCAAATTAATCTTGGTGTTCAAGGTGTGACCCAGGGGGTCATCTTAAGGTCACTTTAATATCACTTGACTTATACAAAGAGATATGACAAATATCCTTCAAATTATTTGTATTGTTTTTTCAATTCTTACTATTAACTCACACTCTCCATATATTTATTTATCTTGGTGGAATTTTCAAACGTTAATGAAATACATTTTAAAGCGCTCAATTGAACTGAAATTTTATATACATGATTATTTTGGATGACAATACAATAATTTAATTATAATTAATTTACTGAAACTAAGTATTTAAAGAATTACAGAAACACAGCCACGTTGCTTTCATTTTTAGCGACTTGGGTCAAAACTTTAAAAAGATTTTT
Organism: Trichonephila clavipes; assembly: GCA_019973935.1. NCBI lineage: Eukaryota > Metazoa > Arthropoda > Arachnida > Araneae > Nephilidae > Trichonephila > Trichonephila clavipes. Next base: position 72,556 of record BMAU01018139.1, read on the forward strand.
TTCCCTCACATTTTAAAGCATTCAGTTGAACTGAAATTTTATATACACGATTGTTTTGAATGACAATACGATACTTTAATGGTAATTAATAAAAATTAATTACCACTTAATGTTTTGATTCTGTCATATGTATATACATATTTATATTAATTGTAACTATTAATAAAAAGTAGCTAAAATAAAATTTTTCTTTGTTGATCTAAGTAGGAATTGACTGAATTTTTTTTTATATTGCTTGTGTGTGTGTGTGTGTGTGTGTGTGTGTGTGTGTGTGTGTGTGTGTGTGTGTGTGTGTGTAATAGCATAAGTGGTTAACTTTTAAAATATATACACTGGTGTGCAAAAATTAAGGACGAGACGGTTTTTTCAATATAACTTTGTACAAAAGCTTTCCAAATCAACACATTTAATACCGTAAGATCCCCAATACGTAAGGACATGTGTAATGTAAGCAACACTTACTAAAAGAGAAATCAGAGGGATAAAAAGAAGTTTGATTGAAAAAGTAGCATGGAGCGCAATGCGACTGAAGGCCGAAACATCCTTGTGATGGGTGTCCAGCAAGAAACATCCGGTTTTTTAGTAGGGGATATGATCTCCCCTGACTGCTAGGCAGATTTCACAGCGTCTGCCCATGCTGAGAATGAGGGTGTCAATGAGTTGTTGAGGCATAGCTGCCCATTCGTCTTGCAGCGCCAATCGAAGCTCCCGAATCGTTACTGGTGGTAAGGTACGAGCTGCCAAGCGTCTGCCTAGAAAATCCCATACATGCTTGATGGTATTGAGATCCGGAGATCATGCCCGCCAATCCATACGTTCAATATCCTCACTCTCTAAGAGCTGTTCGGCAGCTACTGTGCGATGACATGGTGCATTCTCGTCCATGAAAAGGAACTGCAGACCCATAGCGCCTCTAAAAAGACGCACATATGGAGGAAGAATCTCGTTACAATAACGGGTCCCGTTGACTGAACCTGCGTCGAAGATGTGAAGGTCTGTACGACTACCAAGCATGATGCCTCCCCAAACGAGAACACCGCGACCTCCATACCTGTCCCTTTCAATGATGTTCGAGGGATGATTGCGGCTTCCCCGCTCTCTCCAGATGAGTATGCGATGAGAATCGCTACTCAAACTGAATCTGCTCTCATCTGTAAAGAGTACTCGTCCCCATTCATTGTCTCTCCAATTCCGGTGTTCCCGGCACCACAGAGAACGCCTTCTCCGATGGGCAGGCGTTAAAGGTACACACCGTACAGGGCGTCGTGCAAACAGACCACCACCGTGCAGTCTTCTGGCCACGGTAAAACGCGATATCGGTCGTCCAGTCGCCTGTGTCGTGTGTCTAGCGATTTCTCCCGCTGTCTGTCGCCTGTTTCTTCTGGCCTGTAAGACAATGTACCGGTCATCTGCGGGTGTGGTTCCTCGTGGACGACCACTACTGAACCCCCGGATAGCTGTTCCTGTAGTTTGAAATTGTCTCCAAAGTCGTGAAACGATGCTGTGAGCAATTCCGAACTCTGCAGCCACACTTGTCACACTGCGGCCTTCCTCCAACTTCCCAATGATTCGACCTCTGGTAAAAGCATCCAGATGTCGTCTAACAGATTGATTATTCGCCATTTCTCGCTGAGGCAGCAACTCGGTGTGATTTTAACTGCTATACGGCGTGCAATCTATTTGCCAGAAATACTGATCTTACACCGACAACATGCTTTATACTACTCAGACACTCCCCCATTACGTCTACCTGCATATCTGTGCATGTGCTACCGTACATCACCTTACTTAATCTCCTGATTGGTCTTTCTGTCCACTCTGCCTCTTCGTTCAGCTGATATGCTAATTTTTCGACTTCGTCCTTAATTTTTGTATATATATATATATATATATATATATATATATATATATATATATATATATGTTACGGGGTTAAAGTGTGAAATCCGTTATTTCATAGAATAACTAGGCATTTCATTAAATATTTAGACAAGTCAGTTATATAAAGTTTATAAAATTACTGAATTCTACGATTTTACTAGGTATTCTATAGAATAACGATTACTTGATCGTTAAAGTATGAAATACGGCCCTCGAAAGTTCTTTGAACCGATTCTAGCTGCTTTGGGAAGTATTTTTCAGATTAGGAACTAAGATGGTCGAATAAAACAATTGTGCTCTAGATATCAGTTAAGTATATGTCAGCGAGAATTAATTTCCATTGAAAAAGTTCCAAATATTGCCACAACGCTTTGATCTGTTGCAACAGCTCTAAGTTGCGGTATTGGACTAGAATTTTAAAAGTGCTTGTGTAAAAAAAAAAAAAAAAAAAATTGTGTAATAGTAAAAAGTGTGCTTGTTTCAAAAATAATAAGCAGTGCAATCCAAAGTGTCATCACAGCAATTCTTGCTCTAATAAATAATGAAAAGTAAAATAAAGATACCTCATAAAATTTATAAATTAATATTCTCGTATATTTTTGTTTTAAAAAGTTTACACACTGCTTCTATGAAGCAATAGTTTTTCTTCCCAGTACGTAATATTTAAATATAATCTATTTTTGCAACATATACATTTCTCCCCTTTCTATTTAACTAATTTTTGCAATAATATATCATCTGTTTTCCCCCTTTATTATTCGTATTTATCAATTATTCATCTGCTAAAAGGATAAAATGTATTTTTCGAGAGATATTAGCTATTTATGACGAATTAATTTATAAACTATATTTGAAATTGTTTATTTTTCACTTTAATGGTCTATCCTTAGTTATTTCATAGAATACCTAGTTATTGCATCGAATAACTAGGTAAAGTATGAAATTTTTCATCTATTATATACTTTAACTGACTTTTCTAATTATTTCATGAAAAACAGTTATTCTATGAAATCACTGAATTATATACACTTTAACGGTAACGTATATATTCTCTCTCTCTCTGTGACATTAAGAATAATGTGTAAATGAAACATTCTTAGTGCCTCATTTTATGTGTGTGAAAATTGAAAAATAATATTAATATTTAATTTTATTCAATTATTTTTGTGTAAATAAAACGTATTCAATTCATTTTATGTTCAAAAAGTTCGGTTTTTGAAAAAAAATTTAATATAATTAAATCGTTTTATACTTTGTAATGTATGAATATACAGAAACGTGGAACATACTATGTGTAAATAAAACAAGTTCAATTTCATTTTATGCGTAAAAATTGTACTGATTTTCTGCTACTAGAAAAATAATGAAATAGTTCTTGTATATACTCTTATACTATATGTAAATATGGTAGATGTATCTGTAATAAAAAACATCCGGTGTTTCGATTCTTTGATGTCTTTTAATTTATAACGAGCTTGTTAGTCATTTATATTTAATCTTGAATTATCATCATTACTGCTCCATTGGTATTAAGCATTTTTGTATCAAATTGTTTTTCATAGCGCACCCTACACAATAAAACAATTATTTTTCTTTATTTTTGAGGTGATAACTTTTTTAGTTGCGTTTTGTTAGAGAGTGAACTTAAATGAGGCGTTTTACAAAAACCAAGCATTGTTGCGCTCATGTGTTTGTAACACTCGCAACAATGGTAACAATACCACTGAATTATTTGTGTTTAATGAATAATGTATCGGAGAAATTTGTGCAGCGAAATGTAAAGCCGAAAATGGACAAATAATTCTAATGTGGTTGCTATTTATACTTCCCCAAATCTATTTATATTGCTATTTATACTTCACCATGTAGAGAAAATTATCGAATTCATTCACAAAAATGTAGTTGCCTACACTGAAGCCGGATCAACTCTTCTGAACAAATTGCCTATGATTTTTAGTGGGGATTTTAATGTAGATTTTTCAAAAGACAAATCAAAGCCTTTAGTAGATTTTTAAAAAAAATTTACATATAAAAACATTAAACGTAATGTCCAAAATAATTTTTCTTTTGATTTTTAAAGAAACGGTCGTATATATACAGTGGCGCACACAGACCCCCCAAAGCCCTTGATTTTTTTTTCAGATTGATTATAATTCTAAGTATAAAGTACGTAAAATTTAATTAATTACTTGTTATTAATGATTAATTTTATTAATTAATGCTAATTGTTTATTCAAAAATTAGTTTTTAACCGTGTTTTGTTCCCGAAAATCGACAAAATCAAAAGGAGCATGATACAAGAATGGTGAACTTTCAACCCCGGAAAAATTCCTGTGTGCGCCACTGTATATATATATATATATATATATATATATATATATATATATATATATATATATATATATATATATAGTATAATAAAATAAAAGTGAAGAATAACGAGAACCTACAGTACTAAAGAAGTAAGAAATTGGAATTCATCAAACACAACAAAAGTAGATACAAAAAGCCATAGGACTAAACTGGAGACCTATTATGATTTCTAAAGCTGTCGCTGAATTAGGCCAGCGAATTAGGGTTAGCAATGCTTTATGGATCCACCTTCCCCGTACAGCAGAAATTTTCGACATAATAGAAAAAAAAAAACAGAAGTTGAAAAGTTAAGCCTAATACAGCACGTGGTTGTAGCACCTAACAAAATCGTAAAAAGAAATTGAGACAAGAGAACAGTAATGAATCTATCAAGGAGAGGAATAATAAAACTTTTTTAATAGAAAATATTAGATTAAACTCAGTGGTGCAACTGCTCATAGAGGGCCAAGGCCTGCTGTGCCCATCTTAGTTTTCACGACTTTGGACACTGAGGTGCATGAGCAGGTGTTCCGGTCAGATGGTCAGTACGGCGTGAAACTCTCAGTGTTTAGTTCCCAAGCAAGCTTACTACTCATTTATCGATCCACTGAAGAGATGAAAGGCTGAGTCGACCTTGCCCAGCCAGGGGTTTGAACAACGAACCTGAGGCGGGGAAGCGCGACACGCTATCATATTATATATATATACAGTTATGAAAATAGCTATTATACATGGTGTTTGTGTAAGGGATCACTATTTATCTCACTTAAATATTAATTGCCAGCATTTTCTTGATGCAAATGGAGTATATACTTCTATCTTAATATGCTCGTTATAAAGCTGCGGGATTTTTATTTTATTTCTTGATATTTGTACAGCGTATAATACAAAATATCTGGCCTCATATAAAGGACATTGTTATAACTACAGTAATCCATCGTTCTTAAAACTGCTCCTCCCTGAAATCGGACAAAAATAATGCCGGAATCGAACTTAAAAAAATTTGACTTTATCATTAAATAACTTCGCAATTTCTGAAAAGAATCGCACGAAACTTTTCTCCCGTGTGTCAAAAAAATGTCTTATTGTCCGAGATTTGAAAAATTGCATTTGAAATAAAATTTGAGTTTTTCGTCTGAGTCTTTAGATATGCAAAGTCTTCCTCACATTTTTTGTTTAAAAATTACGTTTGTTAATTATGTGTGAAATTGTATCAATTCCATCCAATTACTTCATTTCATTAAACTAAGAGTAATGCTGTGGCTATTATATATATATATATATATATATATATATATATATATATATATATATATATATATATATATATCGGTTAATCCTGCATTCCGACGTGTTCTCAGAACACTTATCTTAATCAGCATGGAGATAAGTAAGTCCCTCAAGTAATCACTTATCAATAAGAAGATAGCGGGGCCTCACATTTCCATCCCCTTTCTTCCAATTCTTTTCCCCAGAATCGGTATATTCGAACTATTCTCAACATCTAATAGGTTTGAAATTAAAGGTCGATTGCCAATAGCTCATGCTATGCTAGTTTTATACAACAAAATCACTAACAGGATCTAGTTCCATCTGTTGGGATGTAGGGATATTAACAAAAAGTTATTTTCAAGTTGATCAACATTTCAGTTAATTACAATTGCTTAAAACGATTATAGCTCAAACTCAGAGGCGCAACAGCCCATGAGGGCCAGGGCCTACTGTGCCCATCCCAGTATACGTGACCATTGGGCGCTGAGGTGCATGAGCAGATGTCCCGATCAAGTGGTCAGTCTGAAGCGAGACCCCCAGTGTTTAAGTCCCCAAGCAAGCTTGGTACTCATTTATCGACTCACTGCAATAGGGATGAAAGGCTAAGTCGACCTTTTCCAGCTAGGGAATAGAACCCAGACCTGTGGTGTGGAAGCGCGATACGCTACCACTCGACCTTAAAATGACTATAACTAAGCACAATTAGCTAATTCAATTTTGCTTAAGGGGTGTTGGAAAGTAAAATCCTATTTTTTGACAATTTGAGATTTTTACATTTTCAAACTGTATAGATTTTAACCTTTCTAAAAATACCTTACTTTAACCTCTAGGGTATTTAGAAGCCTTTAAAACGTATTTTTAAATAATCGTTGAATTTGGGCCACGCCCATTTTAATGGCGAAAATTGTAAACAAATTACTTTGTTTTTGCTTAAAAGTGTAACGACTGATATAAACCAAAACATCTATCTTTTATTTTAAATTGAACCTTTTATTTTTTTTTATTTCCTAGTCGATTAGAAGTCTCACTGTATACATTAAAATCAATTTATCTCAAAATGTAAATTTTAATGTGCGATGTACCTTTTCTGAGAAATTACTGCTGACAGGTATGTAAATTTTTTTATGAATTATTTATAATGATGTCTAATATATACTAAAATGAGCTTTTTTTAAAACACTCAAAAATTTAATTTTTACAAATTTTTTAAGTAAAAAAATGGGTCAAATTTCGCAATGTTTGATAAAATATTTCCTAATTTATTAAAAAATTCAAAATTAGGTAAAAGCTCATTTTAGTATAATGAGAGAGGTGTACTTTAATAGTATGAAACATTTCAAGCATGTACATAAAACAGATTTTGAGAAAAGGTACATCGAAAACAACCAATTTAACATTGTCAGTATAGAGAGAGAGGGGGGGTTTCCAACTCTCCTTAAAGTAAAACTACTTACCGTAAAATCCGGCGCACCTATTCTTTCAAGCTGCAATTTGTGAATTTTAGGTATATTCGCCGTATAACGCACCTTCCGCCCTTTTTTGCGAAGAAATCTTAAACATAAGTGTGCATTTCTTTTATGTTTTGAAGTCATTTATTTGAGGTATTATTCCAAGCTTTAGAAAAAAAATAGTTTATTTCTACAACCCTTTAAGTTATAAGGATGTCATTTTTTTTAAATAAACAATATTTCGATATTTGTAGTAGTCTTATTATTTTGTTTCCAAGCTCATCTTCTTTTCTTATTTAAAGCTCTTATTTTTATACCCGGCGTATAACGTGCACCTGTAAATTTCGATCTTATTTTGTTGTGTTAAAAGTGCGCGTTATACACCGGATTTTAAGGTTATATTAATTTCGCAGTATTATTATATAGACTCGTTTCGTGTACGTTAACTGTTCTTTTTATTGTAGTTATTACTCGTGATTAATATGGTGGTCATAGTCACGATCTCGTGGCTGACCTGTCATAAGTTCGAGCCCGTTAAATCTGACGTGGCTCAAACTCCTCAAGGTGGCATGGCGAGGTGTGGAAGTTAAGAAAGTGGGGTGTGTCAGCTCAGGTATCATCCTCGTCATTTGACCGAGGTACAAAATTACAGTTGCCCATCCAGTATAGTGGTTAGCGACGCAGACTGTTGTGCCGTAGGGCCTGGGTTCGAATCCCGGAGAAGGCATAGACGTTTGCAAATGTATAGTGCCTTTGCGTCATGAGGGTACTTTAAACAGCCGTCGAGCCGCAAGTCCTCTCGTGAGGTTGGTGGGAGGCCTCTGACCCTCATCCCCACGGTGTTCTCCCTCAAAATTGGGGTTGGACTGAGCCAAAACGTACTGTCCACCTGTATGGTGCTCAAAGCTACGGCTAACGACAAGCGTACATCTAGCCCTTTGTCGTCAAACAGGTGGCATTTGGAAAATTACAGCGTCCACTGTCAATAGCCCTCGTGTTACTTTATAGCGCGACATTAATAAACACTCACTCAGAATGGTGTTTTTCCTCGTTACGATCTTAATTTAGCATGAAGAAACAGATTTGCTCCTTTTATTTCGTAAGTATTGAAAATAATATTTTTAAAAATCAATCTTATCTGTCCATTTTACAGTAAGCTCATTTTTTCTGAAAATAAATGTCTTCATCTGTTATTTAAAAATATTCTACAAACTACACTATAGAGTTTTTAAAGTTAATAAATCTAGAACTTGCATTAATATTACTTCTATTCCTTGTCCTTACTTCAACCGAAGAACTACAGTAGCTTGATGTAAAAAAGAAAAAAACTTATTATATAACGACGTAGTTATATATTCGTTGATATGGCTATAAAAATTGCTGTGAATGTGGTTATAACTTTAATAACTAATAGTTATTTCAATATGCACAAAAGGGATCATGTTCTAAAACAGAGATCTTCAACCTTTCACGCGCTCGAGGCCCAAATTAATAAATTTATAATGATCCGTGGGCCACACGATTGTCAAAATTTATATAAATGATGGCCCAATGTCAGAGGGCGCACACAAGGAGGGGAAGGGGTTACACTAGTCCGGACCCTCCCTCATGACCCTTGATTTTTTTTTTCCGATTGATTATAACACCATGTACAGTGGTGACCAAAATTGTGGACACTTTTTAAAATTGTTATGTTTTTTAAGTTTGTATGCTTATAGAAATTTTTACGTTGCAAGAAATGCTAAGTATTTTATATCATTTTAAAAAGAATTTAATACTGAATGCACTATTAAAAAGAAAATTCAAATATTTGCAAAGCCAAAAGAGAGTTATGGTGCGATAACTGTCGGTATACATTGGATACTGATGATAGCAGTGAGTTATCAGAGCTTAGTGTGAGGCTGCGTTTATTCTTTCTTACAGCTTCACATCGATGTTGCATTGAGCTGAAAATAGTTTGAAGCTCTTCCTTCGTTATTACATGAGGCCAGGAAACAATTATATCCTCAATCAGTTCATTTTTATTTCATGGGTACCTCATTCGGACAAGTTTTCAAACTTTGCCGCAAGTTTTCGATAGGATTGAAGTCCTGTTTCCTGGCCAGGATAATAATGATATATTGTCACAAAGGAATGACATCAAATAAAAGAGTAAATTGGACACATGCGTGACGAGAAAGTGGTATTTCCTTTGTTAAAATTACATAATAGGTGGATAGTTCAGTGACTACATTTGCAGACTGAGCGTTTTGTTTAAGATGTCAGGAGACAAATTTAATGAAAAAAAAAAGCAGTGGAAAAGGCCAAAAAATGTGGACCACATCTGTTGATGACAGAAGAATAAAAATACTATGTTTCAGAGATAAAATAATTTCATGGATATCCATCAGAAGTGATCTGAGTGATATCGGTGTTTCTGTCAGTTAAAAAACAAACAGGATATGATTAGCAGATGTAAGACTAAAAGGTAGAATTCCACGAAAAAACAGCGGTATCTCAATTTACAGCAGCACTAAAAAGGGGACTACAGTGGGCAATGGAACACATCAATTGGGCAAATAATTGTTTTTCATAAGTTATATGGAGGAAGGAAACTAAAGTATCGTTTTTCAGTAGTGATAACCTAAAATATGTGTAAGCCGTAGAAACCAGAAATGCTACATCCTGACAACTGTGAAGTACCCACATAGTTTCATTATTTAGTCATGCATATAAGCAGATGGTATTGGTCACCTTCATATCATCGATGGAACACTGAATGTCATAAAATACATTGACACCATTCTTGAACCCAAACTTCTGTCTTCCAACAGAGATCTATTTACCAACAATGCTTTATTTATTTTTCAGTAAGATTCTGTCACACAGTAATGCAATTGGAAGACTGGTACCGTTCTAAGATCATTGCATTGTTGTGCTGGCTAGGAAACAGTCCTGACCTCAATCCTATCGAAAACTTGCGGCACCGTTTGAGGTACCCATGAAATAAAAAGTAACTAATTGAGGTAATTATTTCCTGGCCTCATGTAATAATGAAGGAAGAGCTTCAAACTATTTTCAGCTCAATGAAACATTGAAGTGAAGCTGTAATAAAGAATAAATGCAGCCTCACTAAGCTCTGATAATCCACTGCTATCATCAGTAAACAATGTATATCGACAGTTATCGCACCATAACTCTTTTGGCTTTGCAAATATTTAAATTTTATTTTTTAAATTGAATTCAGTATTAGATTCTCGTTAAAATGATATAAAATACTTAGCTTTTTGTGCAACGCAAAATTTTTTATAAGCATACAAACTTAAAAAACATAACAATTTTAAAAAAGTGTCCACAAATTTGGCCGCCACTGAATATAGTACATAAAAATTACATTAAGTATTTGTTATTAATAATTTTTTTTATTATTTAATGCTGATTATTTGTTAAGTAATTTATTTTTTACTGTTTTTTGTTCCTGGCAATTTTTTTTAAAAAAGCTTTGCTTCGTATTGGGGTATGATGATACGAGAATGGTAGACTTCCGATCCTTGAGCCCCTCCCCTTCCGCCTATTGGAAAAATTCTTGTGTGTTCTCCAATGCCCAGTGTCATAGGAAGGAAAAGGTCTAGAATATTTATTATAAATGAATAATAAATACGGAATACGTACTCACTTACAGAACTGAAGTAAAAAAAACTAACACTTTTAAAATCGCGTTTAAAACAAAACACAGGATACAAACATAATATAATAGCCACAAATATAATTTTATCAAATGATTCATTTATTATTAAACAATTAAAAATACATAAAAAATTAAACATTTTTATCTAAAGTTAGTTTTCGTTGTTATAGTCAGTAGAAGATTTATAGTCTGCATACTTCGGCCAATCTTGAATTTCGTATTTAATTACTAACTGCTAATGTTCAGGCAGTCGCCCTAAAATGTCTTGGCGGTTCACCAGTTAACGATCGACGTAATGCCCACCCCGGATTTAAGCTACCAAAAATTGCATTTAACTAGCTTTTTTTTCTTAAAAAAAAATATGTATTAATAAATTTTTCTCAATATTTCTTTCTTAAAATGTTTTATTTGAATGCGTGAAGAATGAATTTTTTACACATAAGCAGCAAATATCATTTACACCATCTTCTACAGTTTTTAAAGCTTTAAATCTTTTAATAAATTTTGTGCAATTATATGAATTATGATTGAAAATGACTCTACGCGAGCAAATGTTTTATCATCCAAATTTAAAAAAAAGAAACAAAGCTCACCAATTAAGGATATTTTTCTGAATTTTCTTACATAATGTACTAGTAATTACAAATTTACAAGAATATCTTATGCGAAACATGAATATCTTATGTGCATGTGAAGCAAAAAATTTCTGTGCTTAAAAAAAAGCTATTATCCACATTGAATATTCAATATATTCTTTTCAAATTTCAGTACGTTTCCCTCGTATTTCTGTAAATTTCATGAAATTTTTGATTATATAAATTCTGTTTATTATAAACAATAACAATATTGGAAAAATTTTGAATTTTTTTAAAGAAAACATTTTTATTTTATGAAAATGTATACAAACAATGAAAATTTTAAAATATTTTTCTTTCTTCAGCTTTTGGTAATTTTCTCAAAGTACAAATGATCAAAAATTTCTGGAAATAGTGAGCTTAAGCCTGTTCTTTATATGTCTGACATTACTAAATAACATCTCAAGAAATTTGAAGAAATATTTGAAGTCCTATATCCCATGATTTTTAGCTGTATAATTATACATTAAGCTCTCATCCTCAAATGACCATCTAAACTTGTACTTTCCGATTATACTGCCAAACCAATTTTAGAATGTTTCACAAGGTTCAAAGTAGTCTAATATGAACCATCTGCAGAACCTTGATGGTTTCTGAGAAATAGTAAGATAGAGTATGCCATACAAAAATACCACCCTTTAAAAATTTGTAATTTTAGCTGCAAAGAAATTCTATCCAACATTAACAATAAGTTAATATAAAATCTTGAAGTCTAGGATCCAGAAATAAATCTTTAGCAATCAAAGAACAGCCCTACATATAAACTCTTACCAGCCATGGCAATATTTTTCTCCAAAAGATAATTTTAAGAATTTATTCTCATATTAGAAGTGACATCTTTCTCTAAATAAGGGGTTTCCTCTCCCCATACTGAATAAATCCAAATAAAGACATTTAATTTAACTCAAAGGCATGACAGCCCATGAGGGTCAAGGCCTATTGTGCCCAACTCAGTATATGCGACCTAGAGGCCCTGAGGTGCATGAGCAGATGTTCCAGTCAGGTGATCAGTCTGACACGAAACCCCAGAGTTAAATTCCGAAGATACTCTCGATATCATTTATCAACCCACTGAAGGGAAGTAAGGCGAGTCAACCTTGCCCAGCTCGGGGTTTGAACCTCGGACCTGTGACAGGGAAGCACTATAATAAAGACATTTATAGCCTTTAAATCATGTACAACCGTTCTTTTTTTCTCTCTTTATATTAAAGAGCCATCATTTAGCAAATAACATGCCACTCAACTTTCAGAAAGCAGGAACGGTAGTTGCTTAATAGCTTAGTATTATAGCACAGACACAGAAACTTGTCAAATGATATCATTGTAATTAGGCAAGCATTTTCTAATTTTATGAAATATTTTGTACAAGGTCTATGGATACACAAGACTTAAACTTTATTCCAATGTGTATGGAGCTAGATAACTTTCTGGCCTTACAATGCATCTGAGTAAAAGAGTAATATATTAAATTTTGATACATGGTTTTTGTCTGGATTAAAATTGCTTTATTATTTGTTATTAGAGCTATACAAATTTTTAGATATGTGATTTATTCATCTCATTTGAACATCACAAGAAAACTTCAAGAAACAGTTCAGTGTAACATGAAACAAACCCTCACTATCAGAATAATGTATTTTTGTTATAAAATCAAGATTGGAATTGCAACATATGACCAATAGGCCAAGAAAACCAGAACCATCACCATTGCTGATTCTTTTTGTATATGAAATCACTGTTTTTGTTCATTGGTTAGAAATTTTTACTCCAATTTATACACTCTGAAAAATGTAGATATCTGCAGTACTCTGTTAAAATAATATTTGCTCTTTCTATTTTCAAATTCTGAATAAAGCTAACTTGCACAGGAATATTGGGTTTTTTTTTTTACCACAAACTCAACTGTAAACTTAAGTCCTTCTGGGAACTGATAATTTCCAATTTGATAATTGTACTGGCCCTCAATTAAAATTTCATAATTTCAAAAATGATACAGAAATGTGTTGAGTGCATATTTTAAACATATTTGATATTTAGAATGTTATTCATAGAGAAACATAAATGTTAATAAGCAATATTTTTAGAAATGTAGAAAATTTATTCTACAATTAAATTTATTTAGTATTTAGGTTTTTATACAAAAGTTTAAAAAACATTCTAAATAAATTTTTAAAAATACAGGAACATGCTTTTGAAATTTTCCCTTTTTAGAGTTCCAAAACTGTACAACTTTCCTCATTTGAAGTACTAACAAAATGTTTTGTGGCCGTATAATGTTTTTTTATGAGATGATTTATATCATTAAGGAATGCCTGGATTATCAAGGGAAATGAGTTGGCGAACCCAGACTCACATGAAATATCTGTAATTACAATAGCCAACAAGTAAGACCTTGGAGGCTTGGTATAAAGACTCAACTCCTCATCAAATCACAATAAAATTAAAACATATGGATGTTTAGTCAATACCAAAGGGTTTAGGGGGATTAACAGGGCTGATCCTAGCAGGTGTGCAGCGCATGCACGCCATGGAGGCGTCCAAAACAAGGGGCATCCAAATATAGTTGTCAATCAAGCAGAATTTTTTATGAATTTCTCAAAATAAAACTTGCAAAAGTCGAATAGATATGCTGAATTTTCAATAGTTATTGAAAAATCAAAATAAGTCTAGATTTTCTGATAGCATAGCATAGTTAAAAAAAAAATAGAAAGTTAGTACACGGTGTATGACAGTCCATCGTCCATTAATGTCTACTCTTAGCACACATCCTTCATTTGATAGCATCATTCATGGCACAGCTGTCAATACTGCAATAGAGAACGTTTTTTTTTTTTGCTTACCAGTGGCACTGACGATGCACTATGGATCAATGTTAAATAAAGGCATCTCAGAAACGATTTTCATGAAAGTTGCTTTATGAAGATATCTAATATGGTTAATATTACCTAGCATATAGGAGTGTTTAATCTCAATATGCACTGGGAGAAATTAAAAATTTTTAATTTAATAATAGCTTTACAATTTAAAAAACAAAATAGGGGAAAGAAGTGATTTTTGTGTCTATTTGCATTTTTGCTAATGTTTTACTTTTTACTCTAATACAGGCAGATGAGTTTATAACGTCAATATTAAGTATTAGTCAAAATATGAAAAATTCTCTAGAGGGCAGAACATTAGGTATTTGCACGTGGGCAGCCGACACTCTAGGATCGGTCCTGAGAATCAAGATACTTTCTTAAGACTTATTTAGTAACAATGAGCACAGCTATTTTAGTGAACTTTGCTAAAAATTATTTTGTTGCAATAATAATTTACACAGAAATTCTTTCTAATTTAAAAATGAACATATTTATTTGTGTTACTGTTATGTCTAAGGGAAAAAATTGGAATTAATACATTGAAAGTTTGATTCATCACAGCAAAGAATTGAATACATATATTTTAAAAAGGGAATTTTATTTTTTTACTTTACAAATATAACAAGTTTTTTAAATTTAGTTTTGCACTTTTTTTACAATTGCTTTGTTTCTAGTAAATTTAAAACTGAAAGTAATACAATTTCTTAAGTAGTACAAGTTTACAAAAAATACACTTCTTTTTGTTTTAAGCATAAAAAAGAACACAAATTTCAGCACTATATAAAAGTGAAATTTTAGAAATATCTCAAAGCTTTGATAGAAATAAATTCTGTTTTCTGAGCTGTAATTAAATATTCACAGAATGATCTATTTTTATATATTTCTATAAACTTTGATGATTTTACACACACACATATATACATATCATATTCCTTTTAAATAGTCTTTCAAATAAAACAAAAAAAACTGCATGTTTACTTTACATTTACTCTTCTTCTATACAAATATATCCTATGAATATTAACAAATAATTTAAATATAAAGCTTCAATTCTTTGGTCTTTTTTTACATAGGATTAACCAAGAATAAAAAGGATACCAATGTTTACTTGAATTATCACATATACCAATTGAATATTCTATTTCATACTTATTCTTTTTCTTCATCACTGTCTTCATCTTCAATGACCATATAAGTTCTTTCTTCATGTAAACTTTTTGCATAATTAATTTGCATAGCAACCTGAAATATATACAATATTAAATAGCAAACAAAATACAAATACAAGAACATGCTAATAAAACAAAAACAAAAAAATCAAAGAAATTTAAACATGGTAGAAGAATTATTAACCAAATAGATTAAACTCAATTTTTATAAAAGATATGTGTAAAGATATAGAAAAAATTAATTTTATTTAAAATGTTTTTAAAATTATTTGTGGCATACATATATCTACATTAATGGTTTAAGTATTACTTTGTATTAGCGGCTGGCAATTAGGTTAGCTTATAGCTAACCTTTGCTCAGTGGTGTACTAATTAGAAAGGTACAGTATCAGTGGCGCACACAAGGGGGGTCCTGGGGGTCCGGACCCCCCAAAACCCCTTGCTTTTTCTTCTGATTGATTATAATTCTAAGTATATAGTACGTAAAATTTAATTACTAGCTATTAATCATTAATTTTATTAATTAATGCTAATTATTTATTCAAAAACTAGTTTTTTACTGTGTTTTGTTCCCGAAAATCAACAAAATCAAAAGGAGCATGATACACACACACACACAAGAATGGTGAACTTTCGACCCCAGATCCCTCGCCCTTGAAAAATTCCTGTGTGCGCCACTGTACAGTATCATTATAAAATTACCTATTTGCTTGTTTCATTTATGATATTTGTATCGTTATTGATGTGCTTATCTGAGCCTTTTTATACTTAGCTTTGTTTATGTATTAGCACAGATTATTCTTGTTTTTAAGATTTAACTTTCAAGTTTGTTTGTTTAAAAAATTAACTTGTTATAGTTTGCTTCTGTTTTCCATACTGAATATTTTTACTCAATTTAGAGATATGTAAAGTGGTTAGAATGATGGATTTTTATAACTCACTATCTAATGAGAATTTGGGAAAGGAATAAATTTTATTTAAAGTTTTTAATGATTATAGAAGTAATATTAAGATAAAACAATTCCAGACAAGAATTATTTGGAACAGAAAGTTCATTAATAGTCATAATCCTCATGTTAAACAAATAAACAAAAAAAAATTCAGATTCTCTAGCAATTATAATAAACAAATTTGTAATAAAAGCTACATTAATAATCCTATTTTACATGAAAATAAGGGAAAATTATTTTCCAACAAATATGAAAACATTCAATCTAGTAATAGTCTTAAGTTAAGATTCAATAAATGTAAAGATAGTAGGTGTAAAACTTGCACTATGTTAAACCATGATCACAATATGATTGTGAATTCAAATTTAACCTATGTAAAACTTTTAATTGTATTTACCTTTTAAATTATAAAGTTTGTCAGTATAAATATCTTGGACAGACCTCAAATACAATTAACATATTAGGATTAATCAACATTGACATGATGTTAAAAAACTTCAATTTTATTAGAATTACTGAACTCGGACACTTTCACTTGCATAAATTTAAAAATGTTGAATTTTCAATTATTAAAATTATACCAAATACTAAGCACAGATTATAGCGGGAAAATCCCTTTATTATGAATTTTAATACAATATATCCATATAGTCTTAATGTTATGTACTTTGCTAAAAATGTACTTATGTACTTTGCAAATTTTGTGTAACAGAGATAAAGATAATAAAGAATAATAAAGAATTTTTTTTATAATGTTTTCAATTTAGATAATAATTCTAAAAGAAATTCTAGAAGCAAAAGAACTAAAAGGCAAAATACAGATAAAAAAAATCTTTGATTGATACTATTAAAGTTTTTATTGGTGATTTTGAAATAAACTTTAATATGAAGAAGATCAAATATTTCATGATTGGTCTTAATAAAAAGGAAATTATATTGTTAAATGAAATCTTAAATAATGATTGCTTAAAAATGTGTCATGCAGTACACATCATTAAAGATATTAATAATTTTTAGTTAATAAATCCAATATAAATATTGATACAATTAATGAATCTATTACAGATTACTGCACTTTATTATTCATGAATAAAACTTAATTTTAATTTTTCTAATGTAATTAATAGACATTTGTCACTTTTTCTTGTTAGGAATGTAATTGTTAAAAAAGCATTTAAATATAACAAAACAATAGGCAAATTTATCTTTAATTACAATAATAGTTCACCTTTTCTTAACATAGACGATTGTTAATGTAAAAACTATCATGATTTTATTAATGGTTATCATAAACATGTAGTTATAGGCAACTTAAATATAATCAAGGACAAAATTTTAAAAAATATCATGAGTACAGGCATTAGTTTTAGAATAACTATTTCTAATAACAACAATACTGCTAAAAAACAAATTAATAAAGATATAAATAATTTTGTTACAAAATCTGCAGTTAAATATGGACTGCCTATACAGGCATTTGACGAATTTAAGTACAATATATTAAAAGACTTGATGAAATTTAACTACCATTCTAACTCTGAATTTACTTATAAAGGTGTAAAACAGAAGATTTATGAATTACTAAAGAATTTTATTATTGTTTACATAGGCAAAGTGCCTGGAAACTATGCTGTAATTTGTAAATATTTTTATAATAATATACTTAAAGAAAACTTCTTAAACAATGAATCTTTTAAAAAATTGGACATGTCACACAAAGAAATTAGTAATCGAATTATTGTTATATATAGAAAATTGAGTTTTTGAAATCCTAAGATTAAGTTTCCATATATATTTTCAACACCTAAATTCCATAAAAATCCTGAATTTCAAACTGTAGCAAATGGTTTTCAAAAATATATCCCAACTGAGGTAAAAAATTCTGCATAACATTACACAAAACTTCATCAATAAGTAATATTATAAAGCTATAATTAAAAATAATAAATATATTACAGATTTTTTTTAAAAAATAAAATTTTTTATTCAGTTCATAGTTTCTATTTTGAAGATCTTTTCAATTCCATTGATATCAATGATATTATTAAGGTAATTTTAGAAAATCACAGTAATTATAATCTTACAATTAATTTCCACAAATTTAAAACTGTCATCGATTTAATCTTAAAAGAAAACTACATTAATTTTAATGGTTCATTGTACAAACAAACTAAAGGTTTGCCTCAAGGTGGCCCTGCTAGCAATTTTTTTTACAGTTTTGATGTTTTTAAAACAGTGATATAATTTTTCTATGAAGCTCAGACACAAAATAATTACAGAATCAGAAAGATCATTTATTTCGCCACGATATCGTATAATATTTTTTAGAAATGTGTTAAAATTGATGCGTTTTTTATGAAAATGATTTCTAAATCATTGCGTATAATTTTTTTTTTCGTGTTAATGAATTGATATTCTACACTAAAAAAGTTCATGCTTTTCTCTTTTAGAATCAGACATTTAAAAAAAAAAAGATGCCGAAAACTTTTTTTTTTTTTTTTTTTTTTTTTTTTTTTACGATTTTACAAAAAACAGTCAAAATTTTCGTTCCAACTTTTAATAACTTATTCATTAATAAATATAATCACCCGAAACTTTTTTTTCCATTTGTAGAACAATATTATCCAACATCTGTATAAAGATTGAAAAGATGGTTAAAAGTTACGGATTTTAAAAAATGTTTTGTGTTTTTCGTCTTATACACTTTTCACGAGAATATATAAAGTATTTTCTTTACATTTTTGGTTTAAAAATTACTGTTGTTTGCAATCGATGTGCGAGAGAAATTTGGAAACTTCAACTTAAAAATTACGCTCTCTCTCTCAAAAAAAAAAACACCCATTCCCAAGATTTTGAGTGCTTTGCGCATGCGCCACAGAATCAGCGAAGGTTACTCTCTCTGTTCGCGATTCCGTTTACAAAAGGGAAGAAGAAGGGGGTAGCTTTGCGTGATGAAAGATTATGGGAATTTCCCTGTTTTATGCTCTCTCATCGTTTAAGTTATTTGCTATGTACACAGCAGTATTTCAATCATTACAGATAAATCTTTTTAAGTGCAAGCTTTTATTTTTTTTATAACTGATAGTTTTTTTCATTCTTAAAGAATGTTTTATTACAGAACAGTGGAATAAAAAACCTTAAACATTCTGAAATATATTTTTATCACATAGTATTTTCTTTTTGAATGGCTTTATACAGTGAATGTAAATAAATTTCCAGCACTTTTACCTTTTAATTCTTATATGTGTTTAATTCGCCACGATTCTGTATGTTTTTTTTTTCTAAAGTGAGTCAATATCGATGGGTTTAAATGAAAATTATTTTAAAAAGTTTATACTTTGATCTTTTAGAATCAGTGACTTAAAAAATAAAATGCCTAAAACTTTTTTTTACGAATTTTTAAAAATACTGAAAATTTAAATCACACATTTAATAAGTTCTTCATTTATAAATATAATTGTATTAAACTTTTTCCCCGTGTGTCAAACATTTTAAAAAGAGCTCACAATTTTAATTCAACATTTAATATAGTTGTGGAATTTTGTAAATTTAAAAATTTCTACTTTTCTGTCTTTTTTCAACATGCAACTATTAAAAAGGGTACATTTTCGTTTCCAGAGGCTAAAAAATTGCAAAGTGAGTGAGTGAATTTTAAAGACGCACTGTTCACCTACTGAAGAGCTTTCGGCGAAGCACCTCGAAATTTTAAACCATTGTCAAGTGATGTGAATGACAATGGATGAATAATGGAAGTGGTGATTTTGTGAAGGGAAGGGAATATTTATAAAAGTAGGGAAAGCCAATGCAAATGCTGGGTCATGCAGCTAGAAATTTATTTAAATATTGTATTAAAGAAGAGAGAGTCCTTTTATTTTCTATAAATCTAAAATCAATATTAACAGTTTTTAAGTGTACATATATAGACTTAATATTATATTATCATAATTTACTAATTTTAATTTTATGCGATACTACTATACTCCTTAGTATCTGGCGGAAAACACAATTTGTTGCTGTTCTCATGAAAGTCTTATCGTCTAGTTTTATTGCATCGATTTTAAACCTATACTTGTAAATACTAGTAGGCTATAATTTTATCATTACATTTTAATAGTATAGTGTATTTTATTTGTAATATTTAAATTTCTCCAAATATTATTTTTTCCCTTCCCTATGGTCCAGACTATAGGTAAACTGCAGGTGAAAGCTGGCTGGCCCCCAAACTTTGTTTAAACCTGCAATCTTGGTTCCGAAGGCCAAGAGTCTGCTATTGTACTACTGTGGCTAATATTTCCTAGAGTCTGCTATTGTACTACGGTGGCTAATATTTCCTAGAGTCTGCTATTGTACTACTGTGGCTAATATTTCCTACTATCTTGACTAGTTATACTCAGGTTTTATAGCTATTTGTCTCTCTCTCTCTATATATATATATATATTGACATTTAAATGAGGTGGGTGATAAAATTCAGCACGTAACTTTTAAAGATATTTTCTATTTTCCAAGTTTTCTATAAAGGAGTGATTTATTTAATTGAAGAAAAATTACTTCTCATCTGTTGTCAGGTAAGCTATCGCTGTTTGATGCTGCATTTGAAAATTTTACTGGATATATGCCAAATTTTTTGCAAAATTCTGTATGTTACCAAGTGTCTACATACAATTTTTTTCGAATTAAATACTCAATATTATTACCTCAACATTTAAATTTATTTTTCATGCAACCTATGACTACATGCCTATAAAAAAGGTTTTTTAAAACTCAAAACAAGAAAAAATCCCGCATTTAAGGGTTAAAAATTAAGATAAATATTTCCCTCACATGAAAATGTAGAATGTGACAATTACATTAAAAAAAAAGACAGCAGAAACATGAAACATACTTTTTGTGCTACTTCCTCGGAATCACAACGAACTTGTGGTTTTTTACAGAGAGGCTCCATTGATGTACTTCTGGAATGTCTTCTGCCAGCTGGATCATTTGAAACTGTGATGGAACCAGCTGCGTTGTCAGCCTTCATTATGAGCTGCAGGTAATGCCTTACTTCGCCAATTACTCCAGCATCAGAAAATACATAAGAACATTTATACAAGTCTGTAAAAGGAACTGTTAACACCACATTGCTTGTGGATGGCATTCCACTACTTAGAAAATATACTTGTTCATTTGATATTAAAGCATGCAAGTCTTCAGTGCCAGATCGTATTTGTTCTTTGGCAATAAATCTAAAAAAAATGATAAATATAAACTAACTTACACGGCCATTTACAATAACATATTATATACAGTGCAGAAGATGATAAATACTGTATATTAAAGTAAACAAGTAAATCAAATATAGAAAACAAATGCTAGGTACAAAATTAAATATAAATTTTACTCCTAATTTCATTATACTTATTAATTGTGGGATCATATGCTATTGTATATGTTAATAATCAAAAAATATCACAATAAATTCCCCTCCCTCCCCCCAAAAAATCCTATATCAGCTAAAATATTCTCATTCTTAAAAGTGAATACAGTGCTTATGTATTATTGCAACCATGCCAACATTCAAGGTAACTCACCAAATTGGCAACCCCCACATGATGTAGACACTAAATTGGCAACCCTATGCTTCATTTCATATTTCTCTGCAATTTGTTGATATTGCAAGTTCGAATACTAAAATGCAAATCTAGGATTTATTGACTTCCTAAATAGTAAAATTAACAAGATAGTTATTATTATATTATTATTTTAGTATTATATATAATAATTTAGGTAATACTAATATTAATAATAAAAATAAAATACAATAAAATAAAAAAAGTTAGTTAGTCTTTTTCTTTTATTGATTATTATTTATTTATAACTACTTTTCACAATGTGTGAACACCTTTCACTACTTTTTAGGTTATGTGCTCCATATTTTCGCAGCATATTCTATTTTTAGAATTCATGCAGTTTTACTCAATGTTGCCAATATGCTTGTGATAGTAAGTACCAAGAATACTACTCTTATTTAAACACCAATATATATTGCATATGATAGACTATAAGGCAGGGTTAGATTTACAAAATGCCCAGGGTTATGCACTTTAAATGGGATTTTTTATTCACTATAGACTACTGTGAATAAAATAAATAAAAAGTACTTTAAATACAGAAACTAAGTCTTTGGTGTGCTCTCAGCCAGGAATAACTTCGGGAATTAAATGCTACAACCAATCTGTGAATTTCAGTGGGATAGTTTGTACCAATACTGCTCGTTTTGCTCATGGGTGCAAAAAATGTAAAATTGTATGATATTGTTGCAATTCTGGAAAAATTTATTCTAAATAAGTTATGCTGTGACAAATTATTTTGTCCAGCAGCATGTATTAAAATGATCTATGAAAAAGTATCTTTTTAAATATATGAATAGTGTTATATTCTATTCTTGCACATAGTAGTAGACAGCTTTTTTTTTTTTTTTTTTGAAGATATAAAACATTTCCAAAACATACATATTTCAATTATTTAACTTATTAATCAGCTTTTCTTGACAAAATTCTTATTAAAAATTAAATGCATCTAACTATTAACATGGTAAATTACAGTAATTTCAAATTGATAATAAAATTTTACATTAAAAATAATTTTAATACATAAACTACTAAAAATTATACAGTAGTAGCTTATAAAATTTACTTACAACTCACTAAAGTCTCTGTTATTTAGGTTATAGAGAAATTCTTGACCTAGAGCTTGTTGAAAGGAATATCGAGGAACCAAACCTCCAGAACCTACACAAATACGAGGAGGACGTGTACGAACAAGAATGGCATGTGAGCTTCCTTTGCTTGTGTCTCTCATAGCACTGGCAGCACCTGATGCAAAATCCAAGAAACCAACAGCTGGTTTTGCAACAGTACCAACAATACCTTTTCCAAGGCCAGAAAAGAACCCCTAAAACAATTTATTGCATAATTAGAAAATTAGAAACAATGAATCGATTTTATATAAATACAAAATATTTCCTAAGCTATTAAAAAAAATTGTTCTGAAGATTAACTGTTGCTAAGAAATCAACTAATATACACCCTCCCTAATGTATTCAAAAATATCTCTGAAACTAATGATCAAATTTAAAAACACATTTAAAGTAGTCACTTCATTTTGAAAAAAAAAAGTTTAATGCTAAAATTGTTTAGCAGTTAACTAATTACTTAACATCCTAGTTCTCTTTGCTTTGTGCCAATAAAAATCACTTGAAGTTAATCATGATGTATTTATTCAGGAGATGTCTTTTTAATAATTTGAAAAATTTAACAAAATTCTTACCTGAACTCCTTCTTGGACTGCTCCTTCATATGTTTGAGTAAACACACTAGTCACACCTCCAATGAGACCAAATCCCAATCCTTTTAAACCAGCCATCAGATGATCATTACCTCTTGCTGAACTCTGTTGTCGAATCTGCTTTCGAATTCTTTGATGTTTGTCATCCATAGCTACAACTCCAAGTCCATCTGACATACTGCTTGTAAGTTTAGCAGCAGAGTCTGATATACCATGAGTGACATTCTTAATCAAACCTCCAACACTACCTTCATGTATAAGTTTCGATATACCATCCGATACATCATTCATTAAACCTAATGGGTTACCTAAGAAATCAACAGCACCAAGAATTTTGACTGCTTCACCTTTCAATTCTTCCTTGTAATGATCAATAATGCTATCAATTAAAAATTTTGCTGTTTCAAAAGGATAGACTCTTAAAAAGGCATCCAACTCAATAGTGGCATCTTCAAACTTTATTAAAGTCAATCTCATTTTCTTTTTCACCATAAGCAAATCGAAAGGAAGATTACTACTAGTAAGAACACTCAGTTTTATTTGCTGTAAACACAGTTTCAGAGTACTAAAGTAATATCGTTTCTCATAAGCCATAGACTTTGTTATGTTTTTTAGAGTTTGATTGTTTTCACTTTCATCAGTTTTTTCGCCTTCACTTTCTGTCTGATCAAATCCAGCAAACTGAATCAATTTCAATAAATGTTTTTCTTCCAGGTGAATCGTTAAATTTTTCAAAGTCACAATTAAATGTTTAAATATTTCAGCATTGATTACAGGTGTGCATATCCTCTGGACTGTAAAATGCAAAGCTGGTAAATGTCTCTGACCATCAGATATGTTTTGTTCAGTAACATATAGCATGACTGGTTTTTCAGCATCTCGAAGTTGATTATCAACTTGGATATCTTTGATGCTTCCACCCAATGTATGATAAGTTGATGCCTTGTTATATTCCACCACGATATTATGAAGCCAAATATAAACAAGTTCCTCACAAAAATTATTGATCAAGGAAATTCCTAGACCTTTTGGAAGCTGTAAACTAATTTGCATTTCAATATCATTGTTACACTGTTGATTGGGATCATCAGATGAATCAGTATCAGTTGCTTTACATAAATGATTTTCTTCAACCACAACCCAATCAGAAGAAGGAGAAGTACGAGATACTATTTGTTTCTTTTTGATATCAGTTATTTGAAGAACTCTTGTTGGTCCATCAGGAATAACTTTTACTGTAAGTACTCCAGAACCCCCTCTGAGTTTTCGACGAGATATGGCTTGTTCTATTGGAATGCCATCATCTAATGTTACAAAACTTACAGGCATTGCTGGACCAAGTACTACATCATTTCCTCGCCTCAGTCCCTTGAAACCATCTTTGGACTGCACATACATATTTGGATATCCACAACACAGACGGCCGTCAGCTGTGAACTTCCAAGTTTGAGTGTGCTGTCTCCTAGGGTCTGGTTTTCTAAGAATTAGACATGTATATTCATTAGGCTGAGGTCCTATGTCAGCAATATCCAACACCAATATCTTAGCATTGTTTGAAGAACTTGATTTATGGGGATCTCTTGGAGGACTGGACCCTTCATGTTGCAGCATACCTGTGCTAGTCATCCTCCACAGCTGGGAACGTTTTCCTACTTCTCTTTTATTTATTACTACTTTATTATTGTAAGGGACATCTAGAACATATTCTCTACCAGCCAGATTGGGAGGTACTCCACTTGTGCTGACATTATTATTAAAAGTACCACTGAAAATTATGTATATAAAATTTTCATAGAATAACTGACTACCTTCTCTAAAAATATTCATATTATAAGTAGCAGCTGATCCACCAGGAGCACAAAGAGTTATATAAGGTAAAAGAGTAGGTTCATCAAAGACATATGGTATAGAGGTGTGTGCTCTAATTGCAGTTTTTAGTCTTTCTTGCTCAACATTGGTTTGATAATATGTGATAGATACTTCAGAATGATTATCAATACGAAAAGGAGGAGGCAGCCTATCAGCATCAGTAAAAACTATGAAAAATGTTGCACCTTGCAAGATTATTTCAACACGTAAAAAGTTGGATTTTCCTTGACTATCTCTCATATTAATATGGAATGATTGAATATTATCAATAGGGAAGCCACCAGACCAATTACAGCCTTCAATATCAGGTTGACGCACACAAAGTAAGTTATCTAAATCAATGCGAGGCCAATGGAATGGTAAACTAGAATTTGACATAGCAGATAGAATATACTGTCTATTATCTTTTGTGGCAAAAAGTTGACAAAATTCCAATTTATGACTTGTGCTATTATCAAGATAATATCTAGGAGATAAAGTCACAATGTGAGTATCACCATATCTCCCTTTTCCAACACGGACATCAATACCAATGTTATAGACTAAATCCGGTCTAGAATCTTTTCTCATGACATGTAACCTGCGCACTCTGATTCCTTTCTCTAAAGTGAATCTCATGCACCATTGAGGAATACCATCAATATGAAGAGACCTTCCAACTCTCATATTACACATTGTACTTGAATCATGATCGGGGAATGAAAACAACAGTGGAGCCATGCATCGTGCAAGCTCATGTTCTTCAAATTGGCCAGCAGCTTCTATATGCGTACCTTCTTGTTTGAATACTAGAGGAAGTCCTGTTCTATTAACAATCCAAAAAGGAGCAGTTATGAAGAGTTTTAAACCACCCCCCGGTAAATATTGAACTTTAAGTTGGAGTATTAATAATCTATCTTGATTATCTCGTAACTCTATTCTAGTAGGAAAATGGCGTGAAGATGATGATAATGGTACTTCCTTACATTGTTTAAAATTTTCTAGAAAAAATTTCACACAGAATTGGTCAGAAACATCAATACTATGAACACATTTTCTTTTTCCAGGTTTCACAAAACCAGATAAGTTAGAATCTTTCAAGTAATAATGAAGTTCATATGGAAGTAGATTAATTATTTCTAAACAAGGTATGAAATAAATTCTATGAGCTGGATGAATTCTGTTGTGAATAGAATTAGGAGACACATTAATTTCTTTCTCCAGAGGGAAATTTCTTCGTCTTACAAGAACTAAAAATTTGTAGAATTCAGAAGTTTTTTGAATAGAGTTACACTGTTTGATATTACCATGAATCTCACCTGGTTTTGTCACATCATTCCAATTTATACTGTACTTGCAGAAAGCTACAAACTTGTCCATAGGCCTCGCCCATATCTGAGCATAAACAAAATGTAATGGTACTGGTAGAGTTTGTTGTGGTACTAAATACATGGACAAACTTTTGACTCCATATTGTAAACCAGAATTTTCAAGTTTCAATTCAATAGCATCATCAAGTCTATTGGAGACTAACAGAGAAGACTGCACGGTGATGAGTTTACGAGCACTGCCTTCAAGTGCAACAACAAAAACTATCCTTGCAGGGGATCTTTCACTATATGCAGATGCTGAGTGACTTTTTTGAGGTGCAGCATGTCGAAAATAAGTACCCACCCTATCAACAGACACAGGAGCAGCTGGATGCCATCCTTCAGCTCTTACTATTATTTGATGAAGCTTCATTGAATGTGAATCTTTATGACGTATTTTTGATCGATTTTCAAATGGAACTGGAACTAAATTGCCAGCTGGTACTTCTGTCCATACCAGAGAAAACTTACTATTTTGAGCTGGCATATTATCATTCCCTAAATCAAGAGATTGTTGCTTTGCTGATGTTATTTGAGTACCAAACCATACTTTGCAACCTGTATCATTTTTTAAAGCAAATGGCATAAAAGGAAGTCGACGCTTATAACAACCAGGACTGCTAGTTTCTACTGTTTCTTTATTTCGATTATTTATATTCAGATAATCTTCTGTCCAATTCTTTTTTACTGTTTTAAAAAGTTCAATTAAAGATGAAGTGATATTGAAATTTATTGCATCAGGTGAAGCAATGTTTAACATAACTTTTTTGCCATCTTTAGATTGAATAGGTTGCATCTTCCATTTTACTGAACACTTCCATGGTTCTATGACAGGTTCCCAGCCAGATAATGCTCGGTTGTAATAGTCTGCACTGAAGCCAAAATTACCATATCCTTCAGGTGAGCTCAAGAATTTTTGAACAAATTGCACTTCCACAAGATTCAGTTCTATAACAGGTACATCAGCATCTCTACAATCATCAATGATAGACAAGCTAAAAGATGTTAATCTGACTTCAGCCGAAACAACATTAATCAATTTTTTTTTCTCCTCAACAGGTTCATTTTGTTTTATGGCATTATTTGAAATATCAATAACAGGAGCTGCATGTTGTGTTAACCATATAGCAGCATCATTAATATTTCCTTTGCAAATTTCTAAAGCCTTTTGGCAATCAGATGCTGTAAATCCTAAGCCAATTAGACAGTCAATATTTGCAGAATTAATTTTACTATTGGGTAAAGAAGGCATCTTTGTTGGTTTGCTGTAAAATGCCATTTGTCGCTTGATAGAATCAAATATCTTTAAAAACATTGTAATATCATAATAAGAAAGGCGGATATTTAAATTTACAGCTGAAATTTCAAGGACATGTTGCACTTCTGAGAACTCGAGTTCAATGATAGGGGAATTGGTCTTACTAAGTATTTCTATACTCACACTTAAAGGATCAATGATAGAAAGTGCGGTATCATCTTCAACTCCTAATATGCAAGAAAACACTTCAAGATTTTGCAAACTACAAGACAATGGTTTTTCTAGGTAATCTGGTTTCCATGTAATCACAGCAGTAGATTTTAAAATCACAGCATTGCTATCCCACATTGAGGTATCTTCCACTACCACAAATTCAGAATCTGTAACATTGAATTTCATTTCAAAATTTGTCTGTGCCTTAGTTAAATTTTTATTTGATATAGATTCTTTCTGTTGCAGCTCAGAAATTTCTTTTTGAGGAGTTCCACAACTAGGAACAGTTAAGAAATTTAACACTGATCTAAGAAATTCAAAAACACCCATGATTCTCATATTATTTAGTAGTACAGTAAATCGAGTAAAATCTTTAGTGATTCGATAATGAATCTCTGCTTGTAAAGTAGATCCATTATTATCACTTATGTTTGTAGGTTGCAATACCTTTGTGAAAACATTTGGTCTGTTGTTTACAGGAGCATCTTTGTATCTAATATCCAAAACTTGTATCATGTTAGACACCAAATCAATATCACGACTGTTGTCTGAATATGCCTCAAAAGATAAACGAGATTTAATGAAATCAAACTTGGCCAAAGAACATTCTCCAGGCTTATTAACAATGCCATCATTTCTGATAAGTTCCAAAGATACATTAACCAAATCCATGTGGATTGCCATAGTTGCCCATGCTTTTTCATCAGTATCCATTATAACAAATTGCTCACTTTCAGTATTGGGATCAAATGAGAACTCCTCTAAGGGTTCCCCTAAGTTTTGGTTTAGTATACCAAAAATTAGCTTGTATTGTTTTTTATCCAACGTTACATATACAGATGACACCACACCCTCAACAGCCCAATCTGGAGCAAGATGACTTGTTGCAGAATCCAAATTCCTTTCCACTTGAACTTGAAGCATAAATTTTTGTTGAAGTAAATCATTACCTTGTTTTCTGATGATAAATGATGGGAAAATAAGGTCCTTGGAATCAGATGGTGAGGTAATATTTTTTCTTTTGTGACTTTTTTCTTTAGGTAGATGAATAGCAGAGTACAAATCCATGTCCGTTAACTCTACATTAATCACATCCAATAAACATTCAGTTTGATTAAACAGGACTTTTGATCTCTCTGAAAAATCTTTACTTTTGGTTCTTTTAAGTTTCTTTTCAGGTGGAGATTTAGAATCATCTTCCTTTTCACAATAACTGATAGTACCTTCATTTCCATAAAAAAGAAAAGTATTGCAAACAGTTATTTGTCCTAGATCTGCAACTAGAACATCAGTCAATGAAGCACTCTGAGGAATAGCAATCACAGGAGATCCTGCAGAAATATCAAGCTTGATTCTTGATCCTCTACTATTTTCTGGGTCTACAACTGCGCCAGAAGCAGCAAGACGAATTCTCCTGATCAATTCTTGCATTTCATTAAAATGTCGGAAAAAAGTAGTTATCTCAGTAAGAAAGCGTTGAGTATGAACATACTGTACTGAACTCATTTGGCATTTAACACTCATTTCAAACTCTGTCTGTACATTGGGAGTACTATTACAATACTTAAAAACATTAAAATGCAATGCTTCACTCCCAGTAGTGATAAATTTCTCAGGATACAAATATCCATGAGGGGACAGATCACTTACAGATATACTTCCAAGGGTGCCTTTTATAGTGTAATTTGATTCACGAAAAGACATATCTGATACATAGTTGGATATATTGGCACTTGCAAGTTTATATTCTGGTTTATTAAGAACAACAGTTAAACTTTTAACTTTCAATCTAATTTCAGAATTTGATGATTCTTTAGCAAAGTCATTCTCTGCTTTTCGTTCTCCATAAAAACTGTTTTTAATATTTGAATTACTTCTATCCAATACCATTTTTTCAATTTCATCACCTCCTGAACTGAAGAAATCAATAACCATCACCCATGTTTGCAAATTAAGAACTATATCTAAACTGTTGAAATCAATGTTGATTAAATGACTAATTTTATTGTATTTTTTGGTGAAATGTGGTGATTTTTTGTCAATAAGTGTTACATTAATGGATACCAATGCATCTGAGGAATGATTTTTAATGTCATTTGATGCAGTTGGCGAAGGTGGAGGAGTAGTTGGATAATCTGATTCCGTTTTTGACTGACTTCTTCGAATAGAACTAGTGCCAGAAAGTTTTCGCCCAGAATTGAGAGAAAACATATTTGGTGTACAAAGTCTGTCAGGAAGTGATACAGAAGAAATGTCACACATTACGAAGCTTGTATTAGCTAGACTTGGACATGATGTCGAGATGAAATTTGATTTTGGTAATGCGGGGTAAGGATAAATATTTTTAGTTTGATTCACAGAACTCATTAAGTAACAATGGTGAGAAACCTCATTATTTCGCAAATCTTCCATCAATAAAGTTTGAAGAGTAACTTGAAGTGTAGCTTCATACATTTTCTCCATGTGATATTCAAGCAAAAATTCCTGGAATGTAATACTCACTATTCCTTCCTCTCTATCAGTCAAATCATCTCTTAATTCAGTTATTAAATCAGGTAGTTCAAATGCCACAGTAATACTATTTTGCAATTTTGAAGCAGTTAGAGAAATATCTGGTTTAATGTTAAGGGGAGATAGCTCATCACATGTTTCTAAAGTGTCAGCAAAAGTTGATGGTCTTGTACCATATAATGAGTTAGTATCTTCCACATATGTCAAATTATCCAAAACTTTCATTATCTGTCGAAACTGATGTTTAACCAAAACAACTCGCAATGGATTTACCACCTTTCCTCTAATTTCAATATGGTTTGGATCAGAATTCAATTCATAATGTACACTATTAGCATCTAGTATGGAAGGTACCATTTCTGACGCAATGTTAGATTTATGTGAATTGAAAACTATTTCAAGCACAGTATCATGAATTATGAGTTGAGTTTTATCTTCACATGCATATAACTCTTTTGTTGATAGATTTGGTAGGACTAAAGTATCTGGTGCATTTTTTGAATTTGCAGACACTTGAGCTTTTTGTTCCACATCTACAAAATGCATATTCATGTCCCTAACTTCGATCAACACAGTATTCTCCTTATTCAAATCAGCAATGTTTAGAGTTAATTGCTGGTCATTTAAAAGTTCAGACTCTCCTTTTTGAATAGCAATACGACCAAGATGGGCAACAAGAACTTGAGTACTCTGAGGAGAAGTTGGAAAAGCTACAACAGGAGTTTGTAACAAAATATCCAATTTCAATTCTACAGTAACATCATCTGGTTCAGCATTAATAAAAACTATATCATCTGTTATATCATCAGTACTTTCAAAACGAGATCTTGAAGTTAATGTGTCTGGATTATTTCCATGCAGAGTTGCACTGATAGATCCTGTTCTTTTAGATACTATTCCTTTTGCTACTTCAGCTGCTGCAGATTTGATTGAACTGGCCAAAGAACTCATATAAGCTTTAAATTCAGTTGCACAGGATGAAAGTTCATACAAGAGTCGTGGTGAGTGAGTATAACACAAAGATGCCATTCTCAAATTAATATCCAGGTAACCTTGCTGTCTATTAGAATCTTCAGTACGACTATTAGTTGTATCATGCGCATCAGTTTTATCTCCTCTAATGATGGAAAAAGTCAAAGCATAGTGAGGCTCAGATGGTGTGTTTTGATTAAAAGGTTTATACATTCCTTCTTCCAACATATTTAATAAATCAACAGGTTGAACAGTTAATGGATCATATCCAATACTGATAATTTTTTGATGTTTTGTATTTTCTGTGATCAAATCAAGAACCTGTAATCCACCAAGGGAACCTTGAATTTCAATAACTGTTCCTAAAATAATATAAAAAACTCATTAATTTAATAAAAAAACAACCATTTACACACATGTATATCACAAATAAAACAGTAAGTTTTTTTTTAATTATAAAAATAACAATCACAAGAGCATAGGTAAAAACAAAGAATCATATCTATCTGTGTGTGTGTATATATATATACTAAAACAAAAGCACATACGCAGTACCTTAACTGATAGATCTCTTTTTCAAACACATATTTAAATGATCTTTAATATATATCACAAAAAAAAAATTGATAACAATTTGATCTATTGCAAATTTCTTTTAAAAAATATTGATCATATAGATTTAAGCCAATAATTTAAGAACACTAATTTTTTTCCCCATTTCAAAATATATTTATACACACTTTAAAAAAGAACTTTAGATTTTAAATATTTTTTTCTAATTTCCAGATAAATATTTGGTAAAATATTTTATAGCTTTGGGCATGCATAAAACATGCTTGAAATTAGCTATTCAATGTTTCTGTGATTATAACATTTAGAGGATCACCAGCAAGTTAAAAAGAGAATTTGAAGTTCCCTGTACCATAAAAAGCTGGGAACAATTTCCTTATTTATTAAATATTTTTTCAATAAAAACAGCACTTGTATTAATGAAGATATAAATGTTTCTTCAAAAGATTCTAAATTTTTTTCATTTTTAACAATATCTAGAAATTCTAACCGAATTTTTAAAAAATTACGCTATTGAAAAAAGAGGAATATTATACTAAAATTCAAAACGAAAAATATAGGCATTCAATAAGGTCTATTTTGAAACTTAATTCAAAATGCCAGATGGCTTTGGGTAGTGCATAATATACGAATAATAAAATACTTAAATTTCTAATAACTACAATTCTGAATTTCACACAAATTTAAATTGATAATATAATAAAAATTGTAATACAATACTTAAATATTCTTTAAAAAAATATTGTATAATGTATACAAAAAATGAAACTATAACTTTGCAAAACTTATAACACAAATATAAATTTCATGTGAATATGTATCAATAATTTTAAAATAAGAGTAAAATATACCAATAGTTGCTTGAATTCTAGCTCCAGAAATAGTAGCAGTAGCAACTTTTTGCCCCAAGCTGCTATGTTTTTGACTAACTGCTCTCAATAAAAGAATATTTAAACGATGGAAATCAAATGTTATTTCAGTTCTTGATATGTATTTACTTGATGCTTCCTATAAATTCAAAAGATACATTGTATATTTTTTCAAGTTATACAAAAGAAAATAAAAATGTAAAAAACATATTACATACTTTTAAAAATAATTGTTAATACATTTTGTAAAACTTACTTCTTTTTCATTAATTGATCTATTTAGTCCCTCAACAGGTGATAATTTTCCATTTACAGATTTTCGAGTTCGTTCCAAGGCAATGCGCTTGACAAAATCTACAAGCTCAACAATTGTTTCTTGGTTTGCTAATAATAGGAATAAAAAAACAAAATAAACCAATGCTAAAAACATAATTGCTAACATAAATTTTGAAGTTATAGAAACTTCCAGGTTAATATATTAAGTCAAAAAATGATATGTAATGAAAAAAGTTAAAACTATTCATAATTGAAATAAAACTGTTTATTAATACATAAATTAGTTTATCTCAGTATGTACAGTTTTATAACTTTAAATACTTTAAATATTAATAAAAGTAAACAAAAACTAAAGAAAAACTTACAAAAGTATATTTTAAGTAAACATTTTTACCTATAACATCCAGATTATTAAATCGAACATTTCCAATCTGTAACACCTCTGAACAATCAATTTCTGATGATGGCATTTCGACCCAATTGAATTCCAATGTGATTAAAGCATCAGAAGCATATTGTTCTGTTTGGGGAACAGTCAGTGATGAAGACCACTTTTTAGATGGATTAGCTAACAAAAAATAATATTAATATCACGATTAATGACAAATATATTTATTCTGTATACATTGAAAGGAAAAGATATGTAGAAACTTAGTACAATAGATAAATATAAGCATCTCTTTTTCAGTCATTTAAATTACAGCCAGGCTCCGTTTGAACAAATTCATCAAGGCCAAACATTTTGTTTGTTAATTCAGAGTAATATGTTAAATCGGGGTCCAAAAAAATACCATTTTTTTGCACTAACTTTTTTGGAAATACTATAACAAGCAACAACACTAAAAATATCCATAGTTAAAAACTACGCACTGTTTATCTGATGGTTAAAAATACTATTAGAGAATAATTACACACCAGCTAATTGGAAATTTTAAAGTAATGACTAATAGATGTTTAACTATCTTTTTGATTCCAGACTTTTTTGAATTTATGCAGAGAAGGAAATATTGCATCATTTACATCCTACTGTGTGATGAATGTTTTAAGTTTCCAAACTATGTAAAGCAGGGGTGTCAAACTCGTGGATCACAACGAACATTTTTGAAGCTTGGCCAATATATCAGCACACAATAATTTATAATAAAATTTAAAAATTCCTCCTGAAAAATAGGAAAATAGTAGCAGAGAAGAGGTGTTAAGTGACAGAACGTGAATATTAAATTTTTCTTGCTCTGTTAATATTGTTTATTATATTGTTTATTATCTGTTTATTATAATGTATTAGTTGAAATAAACCTATGTTTCAATTAATATTGATATTTTTGCAGCTCATCTAAAGTCAAATCTTGGTTGCTTGGCCCAAGCTAGCGTTTGAGTTTGACAACTTGATGTAAAGCATTAGAAAATGTAACAATTTTTATAGGAGTTTCATTATCAATTTCTGCATCAAAATTCCTGTTCATTGGCTCCAACAAAACAAGTTTCCTGAATTTCAATTGCCTATAGATAGGCAATCCATTATCAAATGTAACAATCATTAAAATCTTAAAACATCTTCAGTGTTGTGGAATGGGATGAGTTAAAAAAAGAATTTCCTGTTTTATTCAAAACTCACACAATAGGTTGTACAGATGACATCTTTTACACTTATAAAGTCTGCATCCTTTCTCGACGAAATTTGCAACTCACAAAAAAAGCCTCTTTGTTCTAGATAAACAAAATATGCCATCATTTTTAAAAAATACAATTTTTTCTATTTCTGACAAATAATTTTTTTTCCAGTTTTTGAAATGATTAGTTAATTTGGGGTTTGTTATTTGTTAAATAAGGGTATTTTGCCTTCATTTTAATGGGGAAAGAGAAAAATTCGTTAAATTGCAAAATTCATTCAATAGGGGTTTGACTGTAATTTTTTTTAAAAAAATTATAAACATTTCCAACCAACAGATAAAGGATACATGATTAATTTCAGTTTTATTTAAGTTCAACGTTTTATGACCTTAAAGGAAACAAAAATTTATATGTATACAATCATACGATTCTAAAATGATATCTAATAAATAATTTTGAGCTGAAATTTTTGGGTTAAAAAGTATATTTTGGACCATAAAATTATATTTCTAATATAATAATAAATAAAAATTTCAAAGGAAGAAATACAATCAGACACAGATTACTGAACCCTATTTAATGAATTTTTCTTTTATCCTGATTAAAATGAAAAAGCAGAACTCCTCTACTTAACAAATAATAAGCCCCAAATTAATAAATTATTTTAACAGCCAAAAATATATATATTTTTTTTTATTAGTTTGGATCAGAAAAAATTGGATTTCTTTTCAAATGACATTCATTTATGATTTTAATGATTACCTTACATATCTGTGCGATTGTGATGCAAAAATCAATTATGAAACTAATACAAACTGTTACATTTTTTAATGTTTTACATTGTTTTGTAACTTTAAAATATTTACCTCATGCAAAAGGATATAAATAATGCAGTACTTTATAAAGTAAAAAAATTAGTTGAGTAAGGAATCAAAAAGATTGTCAGTCAGAATTTTAAAATTTCCAATTAACTGGTGTGTAGTAATTCACTAATAGTATTTTTAGCTGCTGAATAAAAAGTATACAGTATCTAACTATAGACATTTTTTTGTATAGGTACTTATGGATTTTCCAAAGGGTAAATGCAAAAAATTTGTATTTCTTTTGGACCTCAATATAACGAATAAACCCAAATTAATGAACCAATGTTTGGTCCTCATGAATTCTTTAAAGAGTAGAGAGAAAAACTCTTTCATGAATTCGTAAAGAGAGTATTCACACTTTAAGATTGAAAAGCATGATCTAAAATGAAAATTAAATTATACTTACAAATTTTTGATGTCTTCAGAGTGCTTAGAGCTGCAGAGAGAGCAGCAGGTGGGGTTGGTGCAGATTTTCCTATGAGTGGAGAGCTTATAGGATCTGGACTAGCAGGAGATGCTGGTGAATTAGGTTCACTATCTCTTAAGCTACCACTTGTACTGTCCATACTAGAAAGTAAATAAATAATGTGTACAGTTAAATTCTTCATGTGCTGGATCAGAATAAGTATATACTAACAGTTTTTTCTTTTGAAATTACCTAAGATGTTTATGAGATGCTAGGAGGAGTTCAAAATCAGGCCCATATGTCTGTAAAGCATCAACAAGTAGCAGACTATGTACACACAGAGATAAAGAAACATTGTGAGGATGCTTTGAAAATGTTGACTTTACACCAGTCACCTGCAATTCTGCAACACTATGACCTGTTGAAAGATAAAGCAAAGTGTTTACAATTAAACGTCTCTAAATAGAATAAATAAAACATTCAAAATATGAAAGCAAAAACAAATACAGAATATAATAGCTGAATAATAAATTAAATTTAACAAAACAAATTTTTTTCTTCAGTATTATTCAATATAGAAACGGTATAAAATATAGTATTAATAATTGATAACCAAAAGCAAAATTTATTTTAAATCATACTACACCTCTGCTTTGAACATCAAATGACATCTGATCAATACAAAATTCCATAAGTAGAAGCAATGAGCTTTCATTTAAATCTGCATGTCCTTCTGATATTTGCTTTGAAATCCTGTTGACAGAAATTTAGTACAATATACCATTAAAACTTGTACACTTGCAAAATCAAAATATGAATTTCAAAACAATCAATAATTTTCATGCAGTTTTATAATCTTTTAGCCATATTTTGGAAAATTAAAAACTGAATTATAAATATAATCTCTCTAATTCACATTTTACAATATTTAAAAAACAATGCTGACTCCTAAAAAGAGAGAGAAATAGAAGAGTACTCACAATCGTTTCTTTTCTTTACTGCTTTTTTCATTAAACTGTTCAACCAAATCAAATGAGCCTTCATGAGAATAAAATTGTGATGATGACCTGACAGGTTTATACATTATAGGAGAATTCAGAACATCAAAACAAGTTTGCAGAGCATTTACCTAAAACATAAAAAGGAAATCAAATATATGTACAGAATGTTAATTCATTCATTAAACTTATCTCACTTTACATGAACTATTAAGATTTTTTTTTTCTTGGATTGAATTGTATAAAATAACTTAATATATATTTTAAGAGTTAAAATTCTCATCATTACTTTCTCATCATCATATTCATGAAAATTATGATTGTGTATAAAGAGTTAGCTGCAGAATATCACTAATCTTCCTCTGACTTACTTGGAGATCTTACTTTTTGCCTGCTCATGTACATGTGGTCAAGTTATTACACATCTTAGTGCTTTAAGAATTACAAATTCTCTAAAAATCTGACTGCATAATGATTCATGAATCTAAATAGTATTTTTAGGTATACAAGCATATGTGTATTTTTCCCTTTCGTAGAATAAAAATGAAAAAAATTCATAATTAACATATAAAAAAATTCAAAATATATTTACCTTTTGTTCACTGACATGTACAATTAATTTTGGCAGATTTCCTGTAACAGCAATGCAAGGCCATTCAGGATCTTGGGTGTACACCATCCGTCTAAGATATAAAGATTGTATTAATTTGGTTTATAAAACTAACCACAAACTTATAAGATATTTTTTAAGTGGACAATATTTTAAAAAATATAATAAGAAATAAAATTTTGCAAATATATCTTATATTAATTGAGACATGTTTTAAGGATGTATATAATAACATATAGATGCATTTTAATTAATAAATCTTTAAAGTAGTTTTACATGCAAAACCGCAGAATTTTGATGAATTTTCATTTACCAAAAGAAAACCTTCCTGTAACATATTTAAAATTATAAATAAAAATAATTTTAAAATAAATAAACTATAATGCACAGGATATAAGTAGGACCAAGTAAAAACTTTAAAAAAAAAATCTTCTAACTTTCATAAATGTTGCAAGAAATATTAATAGTTGAATAGGCGTTTACTTTTGGGCATCTGGACTGTAAAACAGTCCTCAATCCCATATCGTGAGAGTATATGATGTTGGGCATGGCAAAAGTGGAGTTTAACATTCTGCTGAGTGGCATGATGGCGATTGGTTGGGCGATGGAATCCGGGGGGCGTGGCTATGGTTCTTCATCTGGGTGGTAAGTTTTTGAGTTTTTTGGCTTGGCTGAGAGCTAAGAGATTGCTCTGATTGGATGTTGGGTAGAGTGATCATTGACTCCGATTGGCTGCCCCGGGGGCTGAGATTTAAATTATGGGGAGGAGCATGTCCAGTGGGGAGAGCAAGAGAAAAATATTGACAAAAAATAAAGAAAGT
Source organism: Trichonephila clavipes (assembly GCA_019973935.1). NCBI lineage: Eukaryota > Metazoa > Arthropoda > Arachnida > Araneae > Nephilidae > Trichonephila > Trichonephila clavipes. Next base: position 111,311 of record BMAU01018139.1, read on the forward strand.
TAAATTTTAGCAATTATGGTGTGCAATAAAAATTGCATGAGGAAATAGAATTACGGGGGATTATAGGAGTCAAGAAGAATTCTTCTTGGTCTCTTTGTATTGTCATTAGGGGTATATTGAGATAAATTTTGCATATTTATATTATTGGTAGCTTCTAAATCGTTAAAAAAGTTAATAGCTAATTCTGAATGTGAGATTTGAAACTTTTAATCTTAAGAGCATTATTAATGATTTGCTGAATGTTTTTTATACTGGGCTGTGAAGGTTGCATAACTCCTAACACAAGCCATGATTGGTCAGACAGTGGTGCAATCTTACTCATTTGATTTTGATTAAAATCACGACAATGCGGGCAGGCAAATTAAAATAATTGAACAATTAGCATGAAGGACTGGACCAAAGAATTAAAAGTTACTGAAAAGGATACAAGAGGGAATTATTACATATATAAATAAGCAATAAAGAAATCTATATAAGACAAGAGAGGTTATCGAGACTGGCAAACAAACACATTGTTTGGACTACACAACAATGGACTGCTATACTGTTCTTCAAAAACAAGTCCTCATCAATTTTGGAGAATGATTCAGGAGATTATGTGCTGATCTGGTGAGAATAAAAAGAAAAGAAAAAGGAAAAAAGACCCCATATACTATTAATCCAATATTATTAAAGAGAATAATAATGGATAATGTGAAATCATCTTTTGTGATGGTATATGTCTGGGTACTCACACAGACTAAAATGAGCTCAATGGAGGAACTTTGATACCAGTAAAAGATCAGAGCTAGATTTTTGCTTCATATGTGACATTATAAACTACACTACAGACAATAAATTCATCTTAAAAAATATTGCGAGATTCTACCAAGCTAGGCTTGTTGTTGAATATCTTGAAGATCAAATGTTAAACTGAATGCAATACCCAGCTAAATATTCAAATCTTTAACCCATAGAGCACCTTTCCTCTTTTAAAATCATTTAATGAATTGAAATAAGGGTTGCTCCATGTATGGCTAATACTGACAATGCATTACAAGTAAAGGCAGACACATTCCATCAAAACTTTTCTCTTTTTGTATAATACTGTAGGTTTTGTTTTTTATAAGTAAATCATGCTTCATGTTAAAAAGGTAAAACTCAATAAATTGATATTTAAAGCATAGTTCTTCAAAATGTATTGTTTTTAGGCTAATTAATCTTCAAATAAAGCCTGAAGTACTGTATTTAACACCCTTTTCCCCTCTAAGCAAAAAAAAAGGCAAATCTGAAAATAATTAAGCATAAAAAAAAGTCTTTTTAGATAGTGAGATGTATAAAAAAAATGCTGGATTTCAGAAAGACAATGTAATTTTTATCTTAATAATAAAAAACAAATGAAAACTACATATTGTAATAATAATAAAATTAAATATTGTAATAAACATAGCTGTTAATATATAAATTTCTCTAATCAAAATTTGTGTCTTTTAATACATTATATTAATAAAAACAATAAATCTAATTATAATTTCTAAAGAAATTATAAATGTCATTAAATTTGGGAGGGGGGGGGGAAGCACAAAAAATTTTAGATAAAACTTTTTCCTATTTCACTTAAATTATAGAAGCCTTAAAATAAATTTCCTGTTGTATGGATCATTATAACACTAAAAAATATAGGATATCAAAATATTTTTTAAAATAAACATAGTAAATTATACTTTACATTAATGATTCATTAATTCAAATTAGGAGTTTAATTGTTTCTCAAAAGATAACAAAAATAAATTCTTTAAAATATTTAAATTTATTTTGTCAGATTATGATATTTCTCAACTCACCTTTCAGTCTGAACAGTAATTGAAAAACGATCTAAAATATGCATAGTACTAGTTCCACGAAGTTGAGCAAACCTCCAGTTATCTTTCAGTCGACTAACTAATATTTGAATGTTACTCAGTTCTAAGGTATATCTATAAATATAGGGAAGAATAAAAATCGCATTGTAACAAAATGACAGCAATTAATACAATTGTAAACAACTATAATTAAACAATAATATATAATTGTTTAATTATATATCTTCCCTCTTCCTGAAATCAATTGACAAACATAACTTTCGTTTAATTTTTTTTTAAAAAAATCAACTTTCAGATATTGAGGAAAAAATGTATTGTGCTTTTCTCAAATTTAAGATAATTTAAAAAGTTTTAAGCTGTAAATATTAAATGCTACAATATTTTGTTTGAAAAATTTTAGAAACAAAACTCAATATTGCCTTCCAAGCATGGAAATCCCTACAGCTCTACAAAAAATACTTTAAATTCTTATAATATTTTAATTTACTTAGAATGCAATAAATTTTGAGCTCTACAAATTCCAATCAAAATTTTAAATTAAAATAAATTATTGAATAAATCTTCAAATTAATAATGGGAAACCTGCTTCAATTTGCATAACAATATTAAAAAGTACCTTTTATTTCAGAAGTTAAAAATTATTCTATCCTCAGAGAAAAGTAGGAAATAATTTTATTCCTTATTTATTCTTTTTTTTAAAAAACAAATTCTCAAAATAGTACTCTCGGAAACACATGGCATAGATAAAATCTACATTATATTTCATTTTGATACTACTTCATAAGAAAACTTTACAAAATTAATTTAATGAATAGAAGTCTCTATTTTTTATACATAAAGCTGAGTTTTCAGGAAGAGTGTTACAAATATTTGGCAATATAAAGTTTCTATTCAATACCTCTTTTTAGCTAGATTCACTTATAAAAATTGTTGCACTTTGAAATAATTTTATATATATATATATATATATATATATATAATTGGATTTTTCATATTCTGAAACCCCTAAATCCCAATTTTTATGCAATTAGCTTCAATGGTTCAAGAACTTGATCTGTAAGTCCAATAGAAAAAGAAGGACCCCCTTAAAACCCAAATACTACTTTGCAGTCATTAACTATTAAATCGATAATTACAGTTTGTGAAAAAAGGAAATATTAGGAGTAATTTGCTACATTTTTTAAACTAATAACAGTTATTCAAAAAATGCACTGTCATAAATATAAAAGTTTTGCTATATATATATATATATATAATACAATAAGATATTTGAAGTAAAAACTAATAAGAATTATTTCTAAAAAGGATTCTTAAGAAATATATGACTTTTTTTTACAAAAGATAACTAAAAAAAAGACAATAAATGCTTTGTAGATAAATCATCTGCATAAAATTATCTATGAGCTTCTAACAATCCTAAATATTTACAGAATTTACAAAGAAATTCGGTACATTGGCCTTCAAATAACTTTTCTTGAATACCTTTGGAACTAATTATGAGATTCTAACGAAATTTAGAAGAAAGGTTAAAATAATAGCAAAAGAAATTATTTTACAAAATATCCATGAGAGTGAAAAACAAGAGGCTTAATAAAAATGAAGCAGCTTCAGTTTGTTCAAACTAATATGTTCCACAGTTTTCCCACCTCACCATTCAACATCATAGCCTACAATACCAATTTGAGAGTCACGAAGTGACTCAGGACAGTGATGATCTCACTGCTTCCTTGAATATATCAATTTTATTTCAGTAAGTAGAAATGATCTTGTTAAGTAACTTAAATTTTAACTATGTATTTTTTTTCTTTAACTGTTATACAATAATCATATACAAAATAACCATAAATCTAACAAAACAAAGCAATAAATAAAAATATAACAAAACAGTATAGATCAAAAATAAGATAACCTCGGTATAAATATAATATCAAATAATCTGATTTTGATATATATAACTATCAATTCTTTTTTTATTTGTGTTAAATAAAGTGATAAAAATAGAAAAAAATAGGATTGTTTTACCTTTCTTTAGTTAATACACAGACAAAAAAAAATTTTTTTTCTATTATTTAATAGAACTGCAAGTTGGTATTTTTTACCACTGCAGACCTAGTACATTCCCTAGGAGCTGATATCACTTTTTAGTGCAGTGCAAAAAAATTATATACCAATTGCCCCAATGCAATTTTGATGCCCTATTTCTCCCAGAGGTAGGCACCTGAGCTTTGATGATGCGAAAATTGTACTAAGAATTAAATTTTGCTGAGAGCACCCAAGCCATACAAGGCACTCGAGGGATTGCTTACATGCCACATAATCATATGACATGAATGCTATCAATTTTTTGCATCATGAAAATCCACCAACTTGGGTCAGGGTTGAACTCGTAATCTTGGGCACTCAAGGCCAGTGCCTAGTCAACTACACCACCCAGCCAACCACACAAAAAATTCATATAATTTAAAATAGTAACAACGGTAATATGTGAACTTTACTTAACTATAAACTTCTAAAAGAATTGGAGTTTTGGCATTTTTTATCAGGGCAATTAAGAAGAATATTTAAACTAGAATGGCATTTTTTATCAGGGCAATTAAGAAGAATATTTAAACTAGAAGTGTAGAACGAGGAAAAAAATATGGAGGAAATACGTTTTGAATTACTTGAAATTTAGATTTATACCTGACAGTAAGCTGGAATAATGTTTGTTTCAGGTTAAGTGTTCTGTTATTCAATTGCACTAAATTTTTAAAACTAGGAAGATGTTTCGAAACAAAACAATTAGATTTATATAATTTGAATATTTTCAGGATAGTGTGAGAACATGCAAAAACACAAGAGTAATTGCTGGAACTAAAACTGACTGTTTTCATATAAATGTATTGAAAATTCTTTTAATCATTGTTTTCAAGAGCAATTCTTCTAAAAAAATTAAAATCATATTAAGGTTTACATTTTATTAACCTACTAACACATTTATGTTAAATTTATGAATTTAGAGGTCTGAGATATTTGAGAGGGGTTAGTAACCTCAAATTAAGATAACTCATTAAATAATTGGGGGGTAAAGTAATGAGAATTTTAAAAAAAATTAATATGACTAAGTTAGCTTCAGTTAATTCCTCAGATAACATTGCAATTCAGGTCTCTTTGAACAATTAGCAAAAATGATTTTTCTTGAGCTGTAATGAAAAATGTAAAAAAAAGTCACATCTTATTTTTTTTTATGTGTGACTACATATTATTTAATCATAAGAGTAAGGCTTATTTCATTTACTTTTCATAAATATGCTCTTTCAATATCTGAGCATCTTTTTGACTTGACATCATTTCCATTAGTTCATTGGCTCTTTTTGCTCGTTCAATAAGCTCTTGAGGAGTAGAACATGGTGTAATAAAGTTTTCTGTAATAAAACAAGAATACTGTTCAAAAATGATTCATTACCATTATTTATTTGTTAGGTTCCCCAAAAAGTAAATTTTACATACATTTTTCAGATGAATATTATGTATATTATATGAATGAAGTCAATAAAAATATTCAGAATATGGAAGAAACAAGATATTCAAAAATAGTTAGGCATAAATCACTAAAATTATTCTGATTTTTGATAAAGACAACCAATATGTCAATACTTAGAGAAAAAGAGAATGGTACATTATCAATCAATTACAAAAATTTTCTACTGTTTTTGTGTGTTTCTCTGACATACTATATTACTTCAAAGTTTTGATTTTCTTCAGTTATCTTCAAAGGTCTTAATACCAAAGTATGTTTAGTTAAAACAATAGGAAATGCATATGAATATATCCAACTTATATATTCATTAATAAATAAAATTTTCTTCATATATCAAAAGAAAACCCTGGAAAATCAAAATTATTTCCTGTATGCTTGAAAGGTTTCTCATATGCAAAATCTAAATTCAGTTTTAGAACTACAACCATTTTTTTAAAAAAACTATTATATAAAGATAAAAAATACTTATTTCTAAAAAGATAATATGTACTTTTTACCATCATCATCCAAATCTTCAGATGAAGGAGTTGTTTTATCAATTTCCTCAGTGCGTGCATTGAAAAAGTGTAATTTTCCCAAATCAAATACCACCTGAAAAATTTTTTAATTTAGTTCAACATTTAGTGCATACAACTGCTATGCAACTGTAAAGCAACATTTTAGTTATTAACCCGTTTCCGCCCAGTGTCATATTTATAGGACAGTTCATTTTCACCATTATAAATACAGCTATTCAACATTTCACCTATTCTTTTTCCACCCCCTGAAGAGTAATGGTTTCACCCTTTTTATTTAAATCAGTTTGGACCGGATGGAAGCATTTTTCAGCCAGCTGCAGACATGTAAACTTTGCCATTTTCATGATTTTTTCTTGCTGAATTTCATTGTAATCATACGAAAAGATTTTAAAGGTAAGTTTAAATATTTTTTTCAGAATTTATATTTCAGATATTCTATTAACAGATATCTTATAAAGTTATAAAATTACTTTTACTTTTATTAGTTTTAATTACAAATTTAAACTACTGTCCTAAAAATAGGACGCTGGGCGGATTCGTTAAATTTTCCGATATTTAGTTTATTTCACAGGTGTTCAAGATGTCGCAGAAAAAAGTTTTTAAAACTGCCAAGGAAGCTGTAGAATATCTATTTTCGGAGGAATTAGAACCCGAAATGATTGCTTTGCCACCTGAAGTAGATGAATTAACAGATGAAGAAGGTTTTGATGACACTGAAACTCTTGACCCATCTGTAAGAGACGTTGCAGGTAGTATTGAAATTTCTGTACCTTATGAAAACCATGATGATCATAGAGAGGCAGATTTATCAAACAAAATAAAAAATGAAGTTGCTTGGAATCAGGATCAAATACACCTAAGAAAGGTAAAAAAGAGTTAATAGCAAATTGGAAAAAGGTTCCCCCAAATTATAATTTTTCTGATGAAAGTAATGCCTCAAAAATAAACTATGAAACAGCTGTAAGCACTTTAGAGGGTCTATCACCTGTTGAAATTTTTGAAGAATTTTTGTCTCAGACATATTTGGAGCATATTTTAACAGAAACAGAAAAATATGCCAAACAATGGAAAAACAAACCGGATTTTTCCTTAACAATTGAAGAATTAAAAACATTTATCGGTTTTTTAATTTTCTCTGGATATCATACGCTATCAAGTGAACGTGACTATTGGTCAGACGAAGAAGATTTAATGGTTCCTATAGTAAAAAACTCAATGACAAGAAACAGATACTTAGAAATAAAATCTATGATTCATTTTGCTGATAATAATGAAGCCAAGTCCCAAGCAAATGACAGAGCTTTTAAAATTCGAAAATTAATAACTGAAATGAATGCAAATTTTCAGAAATGGGGAATTTTTGACAAGCATCTATCTATTGATGAAATGATGATTCGATATTATGGTCATCATTACTTCAAGCAATACATTAAAGGTAAACCCATAAGGTTTGGGTATAAGATGTGGGCATTATGTGGAAACAATGGCTACTGCTATAATCTTGATTTGTATTGCGGCAAGGAAGTTGTCGATGCTGCTTCTATTGTTGTTCTTTCAAAAGAGCCCTTGGGAACTCGAGTTGTAAAAATAATGCTTCAGCCAGTTACTGATCCCAAGAGTCATATAGTTTATTTTGATAATTTTTTTAATTCCTATAATTTGTTAGTTGACCTAAGAAAGAGTGGATTTCGGGCAACAGGAACAATAAGAAGTGACAGAATACAGCACCGTCCCCTTGAAATTGATTCTATTTTCAAAAAGACTAGCTGTGGTTCACATGATTTCAACTTTGATATGAAACATAAAATTACTGCGGTAAAATGGAATGATAACAAATGCTTTACACTTGCTACAAATTTTGACATAATTGAACCACTAACATCTGTTTCAAGGCGTGAAAAGAGAAAAGCTGAAAAAAATATAATCAATCAGCCATGTCTCGTAAGCAATTATAACAAAAATATGAGTGGTGTAGATTCTCATGATTGGCTTTTAGAAAAACATACCATAAAAATCTGTGGAAAAAATGGTATTCGCCAATTTTTACCCGAATTGTAGACATGGCTGTTGTAAATACCTGCACTATTTACAACATGGTAAATGCAGAGAAAAAGAGTATCAAAGAAATAAGGAGACATTTTGCAATAGCCTATCTAAAAAAGGCAACCCAGTACAAAAACAAATAGGTAGGCCAAGTTATACAATTTCATCTCGAGTGAAGAAAATAGACGCTGTTAGACATGATGGAGTTGGTCATAAAATTGGTAAAAAAGAAAAACAAACACGATGTCAAATGCAAAATTGTTCGGGAAAACCTCTTACATTTTGCATGAAATGTAATGCAACACTTTGCACAAAATGTTTCCCAAATTACCATAAATAGTGTGAATATGTTTTAACTGAATAAAAACTGTCAAATTTATTTGTGTTTCATTTTATTTTGCATAAAATATAAAAATTCAATTGCTTGGGAACAGAAACGTAATCATGTAACCAAAAACAAAGAAGAAGTACTAAGTGTTCAAAAACTTCCATATCCGCCCAGCATTCTATTTAAAGGACAGTAATTATCACAGATCCTAAATTAATGGCGTAAAGTTTAATTGCCTATTATATTTAATTTAAGTGTTTAGAACATAATTTTAAAAGTTTTTAACAAAATTTCAATTTTAAATTAAGTTGGGCGTTAACGGGTTAATATTATTTTTACTTACTACTGATGAATCTTTATCACAAATATCTTCTGGAATAATAATTTGAGGAGCTGAAATGGCTAACTCCACATTCCATCCTCTTGAATAAACCTGAAAGAATATTTAACTGATCAATATCTGTATATGCTAATTAAATAAGTACAAAACATCATACAATGTTTTGTTAATTTTGAAGAATTGATAAATATTTTATGATTTTAAATGACAATATTAATACACAAATAAAAATTTTCTGAGGCACAAGTTACTTTTGTTATTTTCTAATCTACTGACAGTGACATGAATTTAATCAACATAAAACTTCTGATAAATTAAAATTAAAACTTTGAAACAACGTGAAGACTATTGGCAATGAACTTCAGAATTCTGAACCATGGTCAAGTGATGAGGATGACAACTGAATTGGCACACCTTCTCCCAACTTCCAAATCACCAACGGAAAGACAGATTTGACTTGAATCAGCTCCTCTACACAGAAGACCTTTAATGGCACTAGGACTCAAACCCATGACTCAACAACTCCAGCCACAAGTTCACAACTGTGACCACTTGGTTGCCTCAGCCACCTGATTACAGACAGAGACTAACAATAAAATTTAATCACATTTACAATTTTGGTTAAATTATATTAAAAAAATATAATTAAATTAAAACTTATTTTTTAATATGAAATGTAAATTGAGATCCACATGATCAACTGCAAAATGAGATTTTAAAAAAATTAAATGTTTCCTTTTATTAATTTTTTTAAAAAAAGATCAAGGTTTTTTTATTCAAGTTATCATATTTACTTAAATCTAAGTTGCACTATTTTACAGTGTTAATGCTACTGAAAATCAGGGGTGGCTCAAAATTGAAGGAAAAGATTTATTGGATGGTGGAAATTAAGTTTTTACACCATTCAAATGGAAAAATCTAACTGCCTGTTCTGACCACTTGCATCAATGACTTATCCCTTTCTGCAGCTTTTCTCCAGTATTCAGTCTATTATAAACATCGCTGTCTGCTTCTATTTTGGATTTTTTTTTGTATGTGCTTTCTTTTAATCACCTAAGCATCAAAGATATTGGTAATAGCATCAGGACGAGTTCACTATGATGCAAGTATGAAAAGGGGGACAATTTTGTATGCAGAAAAAAACGGAAAGAGAGCAGCAGCTAATGAAAATTTGACACAGATGAAACGAATATAATGTCAATGGCATAAGCAAAGTGATAATTTTTGTTTGTAAATGTTCAACGGTTTTTAATAATTCCTTTACATTCTTTTAAAAAAATGTTGCAAAACAAATGCACTGGGTGGCAAGGAAGACAACACCGGCATCAATTCTCACCGTCTGGGAGTCAATGGGAGTGACGAATCATTTTTGCAACATGATACCGTAGGTAAAGAATAATTATAAGTTCATGCATGTATTTGAGAGTTTTTAAAACTAGCAAAATTAATTAGTTATTAACTTATTATTTCTCATTAAAAATTATTTTTTTAAATTTCTTAAGTGCCAGATATCACACAATGAATCTTTTACAATTTTTAAAGTTTTTTTCTCAAAAACAGGTAGAGAATTGGGGGTGCGGCTTAGAATCAATGACAACATTTTTTCTCAAAAACATGTTGAGAATTTGGGGTGCATCTTAGATTCGAGTAAATATGGTAATTAAATCAATCTGCATGTATGTTAAAAATTGAAAAATCAAGATTTACAGGGAATTACTAAAAATATTAAGTAGGAAAGAATTTTAAATACACTGCTGGACAATTGCTAAGGAAGGATCACAAATTGCTATGTAGCATAACATTAAGCGAGACATGAGGCCTAGTAGGATAAAATATAGTTGCCACACTGTTCAGACATTAGAATAAAGAATATTTATTGTTCTGGAAAGTACAAAAGCTGTGAAACATCTGAAAGAAAAAAAAATGTTCATTTGATCTGCGTACAGAGAAATGGAACAATGCATCTAAAGTCAGCAGGCATTAAAGAAAGGTATCAGTACGGGATATGTCTACCGTGGAGTGTGATGCAACATTCCACACGTCGTACCATATTTTGCACAACATTATTCAGCAGCTGTTGAGGCAATTTATCCCATTCCTCTGTGAGTGCACGGATGAGGGTGTTCTTGTTTGTCGGAGGATAGTTTCGACCAGCAACTTGCCTCCCCAAAGCATCCCACACATTTTCAATGGGGTTTAGATCTGGAGACAGTCTAAGACAATCCTGAACAGCGAGTGTTCGATGACATGTTGCGTTGTCGTCCATAAAAACAAATTTATCACTGACAGCACCACGGAAAAGATGAACATGAGGAAGTAGAACTTCATCAATGTATCGTTGGCCCGTCATAGTCCCATTCGTAACCACATGTAGGCGCGTGCGGCCATTGATCATGATGCCGGCCCACACCATGATACTGCATGTCGGATATCTCAGTCCTTTTCCTGGATATTTTCTGGACGATAAGCAGTACCACTCTCGCGCCAGATCAGTTGGCGTCTACAATCCGATGACAGACTGAACCTACTCTCATCTGAGAATAGTACGCATGCCCAGTCCTGTTCAGTCCAATTGTGATGCTCACGACATCATTGCAAACGGGCAGTACGGTGCTGTCTGGTCAATGGGACACACACAACAGGTCTGCGTGCGTATAGTCCTCCTCCCCTCAAACGTCTGGCAACAGTTTTTCGGGAGATCTGTTTTCCTGAGGCAGCAAGAAACTGATTTGCCACCTGCTGAGCTGTGGTGCACCTGTTCCTTTTTGCTGATAGGACGATATATCTGTCTTCTGCAGGCGTTGTACTTCTAACACGACCTCCCCTGTGCCGTCTACTACACATTCCAGTAGTTTAAATGACTTCCACAGCCGTGAAACAACGCTGTGAGCGATGTCGAACTCCCTGGCAACATCTGTTATTTTTCGCCCTTCTTCGATCTTTCCAATAATTCGGCCATGCATAAAATCATCTATGTGATGTCGGGAAGACATGCTAAAAATTTTAAGTTCGTCTATTAAATCTTTCCTGTAAAACTTTGACTTGAAACAACAACTGTCCACACGCGTCAAAACCTTTAAAGCTCTTATGAACGCTATCATGTGATGAACAGACATGGGAAAAAAATTTGCATACTCATACTTCTTCTTACTAATATCCCGCACTTATTCTAATTTTCCTCATTTTGCTTCCTTTCATTTTGTGGTTGCTATGGTTGATAGTGTTATCCGTCCTTAGCAATTGTCCAGCAGTGTATTACTGATTATATTTTCAACACACACTTTCCTGCTATAAGTATATTGGTTCCATATTTTTGTTCTGTAATTATTCAAGTTGCATTCTATTTAAAAACCAAAATGTAATGTACAAGTATATAAGGGATTAATAAGATTTCAATTAATTATACTTTGTTGAGACTAGTAAAAAAAACTTTAGTAATAATGGGGATCTAAACACAATTCACAGCAAGAACAACAAATATGGCAGAATTTTTACTTACAGTTTTATCTTCGCCATCTAAAATTTCATCCCATTTTTGTTGCAATTCTGCTTTAGTTTGTTGTTTCAGAGTTTCATATCTTGCTCTAGCAGCTGCAGTCAATCTCAGTTCACTAACAGAAAAATCAGTGGATGATTTCCCATGGTGTAAAGAAAAGAAATCTGTTATACATCGTAAAACTTGAGGATTGTAAACAACATCCAAGGCTCTTGTAGTGATATGCAACCTGTGAGAAAAATAATTTCTTACAAAAGTGATTATACCTGTTAAACACATTTAAAGTTAAACTGAAAATACAAAGTATGTTTTAAAAAATACTTGACCAAAATTTTTTCTGAATACATAAATTTAATTATGGAGATATAGTTTGGAATACAGATGTAGGCAATTCTCATGCATGAATTTTTACCATCTGCAAAATTTATCAATAGCTGGTTAAGTACCACTGAGTAAGAAAGTGTAAATGAACACAATTTTTCATTTTTGACAAAATTACAGATAAATTAGAAGAATGCTATTGCACTAATTCTTTTTGTAAAGCTTTATGATTCCCTTATAGAAAAATAGACAGGTCATCATAACAATAGTGATGGCAGTTGCACTCCATCTTAAAAGAGAAGTTTAAGAGTTACTTCTGAAAGACAGAATCAATGGAAGAAATGTGTGACAACCCTAGGAAACCACCTTGAAGGAGATTGGTGTATAATTGTTGTAGCTTAATATAATATATATATATATATATATATATATATATATATATATATATATATATATTTATTTATTTATTTGATAAACAAAGGTTTAATATTTCTTGAACACACTTCATATATATTGCATAAGTTACATTGATATATTTTCTTTGAGTTAGTCATTGGAAGAGCTTCTAGTACAAATCTGTTACAAGATTAAAAATACTAATTCAACATAAACAAATATTTTTCATACAAGCATCACAGGAAAAATTTCCACAATGAGTAAACAACAATTTAGAAAAGTAAGCAAATATTTTTGCAAAAATTATATCATAACACAGTAAACAAAATTATTAAGACATGGTAGGCCAGTGTTATACTTTAAGTCAGTGGTTCATAAATTGTGATCTGTGAGCCTTTGAGGGTCCCCAGTGCTTTTCTAGGGGGTCTGCGAATGTTTCCGATTTAATACTTAGATTTCTCATTTAATGTTAATATTAAGATTGCAGATTTCAAATATTACACCTGATATAACAGCACTCGTAAAAAATCCAGCACAATCCTTCACATAAAATGTTTTAATTAATAGAGTTAAGTACATTATTTATAAGAAATTAGTATTTTGTAACATTTTTAATTAGATACTTGCAGCTTTCTTAAAGGAAACAGAAGTGTTAAAATAGTCTATATAAATAGAAGAGGCAGTCTTAGGATTATTGAGTAACCTTTAAATCACTCAGCCATGTATTGAGAGTCAGGGAGGGGTGCTCAAAATCTCGGAGGTACACAATATCAGGCTGATACGTTAAGAGGGGCTGTGGCAATCGAAAGTTTGAGAACCACTGCTTTAAGTAATGAATCATAAGCATTGCTAGCTCATTTGCTTATGTCGATCATGATTCCAAATGCATTTATAAAGTCACACATACATTTTGCATAGTTTACTACAATTTTTTGAAATTATTTTTGACATACTTTTGGTTAATGGTTTTTCTTTACATTTTTTTTCCAGATTTTGAAAAAAAAATTTAATTAATGAATACTAGAGTAAATATAATAAAATTTTATTCATATATTTATTATTTCTATTTAAATTACCTGCAATTAAATATTAGAATGCCAAGAATTCTAAATTTAATTCAAAACTATAATTTCAGTAACTTATCAAGTAGTTTACATTTAGCGCTGGTATACCCCCCCAACACCACTAAATTTCACAAATACTTAACTTTCATATTATTCCAGGTTCAATTTATTGTAATCAAAAGATTTAGATGAATAAATAATATTTACTTTCATGACAAGAATTGTTCAAGAAAAAAGTAGATAGTATAAATGCAAAACATTTTAACATTTAACATGGAAAAAGAACAATTTAGACATTGGAAAACTTGGAAGCATTGCAGATATCTTTCAATTAAAGATAATAAGACTTATAACAGTTGTGCATTTTTAATACTAAACTATAAGTATTTTGAATATAATCAAATTCATCATTTTTTATTAAAATGTCATAATTTAAAATAAATCAGAGTTTTAATTGCTTCATTGCTACAAAAAGATTTGGGAAAATAAGCAAGGAAACATAGATAGAAGAAAGTGCATACCTGTGATCTGCATGAATTGTAAAAGGTTTCTTTTCATAACTCAATTCAAATAAATAATTGCTAACATCGGTTTCTTCTGATTTTTGGTTCAAAAATGAAGGTAAAGGAAAAACAGTTATGCTAGATGATTTAGTGTACATGAAACTAACATCCTGGGAAAAAAAAGGTTAAAGAAATGTAGAAACATACTTTATTAAATACACAAAACCCCAAAATGAGAAAATATATATGTTTGGAATATACTTACAAAAATGATCAAATTATTAGAGTAATGTGCATAGAGTGCACAAGATTGGGAATATCATCTGAACAATGTTGATAAGTACTTTATCAGCTCTAATTAACATGATAAACACACATTTTAAATCTTATAACTCTTTCAAAAAAAGATTGTTGAACTTTTAATTAGTGGTTAATCTCCCCCGATGGTATCCCAAGCTTGCAGCGCTGGGGGAGCTTGCGCGCTCTGACCACCCTGGGAGCTATGCCGGAGGTAATTTAACTACCGGTAGGGTCACCCAAGCCGGACAGGTCCTCGTAGGGTAGGAGCCAGACTAAAAGGCATACCACCTCTTTGGGCTAAGTCAGACTTCTTCCTTTGGGGCCCAAGACCTTCGGGTCATTAGAAGCTGCTCCTTTCTCTTTACTATGAATCCGTCTTTACCTGTTGTGGATACTGCATCGCCCGTCGCGCAGGTTATCAAGGGGCGCGACCGAGGTTTAGGCAGAGGGCCTCGGTTGACAAGTGCATTACGGTCTCCAACTGAATCTCTGAAGATTCTTCAGTGTAACATAAATGGACTTTCTACCCCGGCAATGAGAACTAAATTGGAGCAATTGATTGACATTGTAGACAGGAATGGTGTTCAGATAGTTGCCCTTCAGGAAACTAAATTAAGTGAGCACACTAATATTAAACTAAAAAATTTTAGCATTTATCGTACGGACAGACCCTACGGAAGTGGAGGAGGATTGGCCTTTCTTGTTAGTCGTTCCCCTTACCCTCTAGAGACTCTGACTTAGAGATGCAGGGTATCTCCATTACTTGGAAAAGGAGAGTAATTAACATTTTTTATCTTTATCATCCCCCTAACCAAGGCCATCTTCCAGCAGAAATTTTTGACTGCTCTGACAAAAACACCATATTTCTTAGTGATTTGAATGCCAAACATCAGAGCAGGGGCTGTTCCACAAACAATGATCGGGGCAATGATCTGTTAAACGCTGATGATGATCGAGCTCTTATTTTTCTGAACTCTGGTTTACCAACTCACACATCTTTCAGCTACGGTACTTCTGAGGCCTTGGACATCACACTTGTTAGCCCTGAACTCCATCCACATTGTGATTGGGACATCCTTAGCAGCATTGGCAGTGACCACCTTCCTATCCTAATTAATGTTGAGAATAGAAAAACCGTGACTTCCGATAAGAAATTCTGGAACTTTAAGAAGGCAAATTGGGATTGTTTTCAACGAATTACAGAAGGTTCCTTTGATAAAAGGACCACTATGGACAATCTAGAACAGGAGTGGCACAATTTTAAACAAGTTATTATTCAAGCCTCAAAGCAATCCATCCCTAGAGGCAACTTTAAACATCTGAAGTCTTATTTCCAATACAGGGATCCTGGGCTGAGAGCTCTTATTCTTAAGAGGAATGCCTTACACAGAAAACTCACCCTGACTGGGGATCGGGAGGATAAGAGGTTGAGCTTAACAAACTCAATGTACTCAATTAAACAGTTATACATTAAACTTAAGAGGGAAGTCTGGACTGATCTGTGCAGTAACATTGATGCCAAAACTCCAAACACAAAATTATGGAAACTTGCTCAATCACTCAGTTATAATCAGCCACAAAACATGCCATGCAACACTGTTCTGACTTCGGATGGCAAGGCCGCTCCAGATGATAAAACTACAGCTAATGTATTGGGAGAGTTCTATAAAGGTGTGGGCAATTTGAAGTTTAACCAAAATGATGTTATTTTAAAAAACAGGTCTAAAAGAATGATCCATACTTGTCGTACTTCTAGCTCTGGTAACCACATTTTTATTAACAAGTTTACCTTGACGGAGCTTAATTTTGCTCTCAGGGCTATGGATCTTCGTAAATCTCCAGGCCCTGATGGCATTCATGGATTCCTGATTGGCCATCTGCGACCTCATGGCATGCAGAAACTTCTGGATATATTCAACTTTTCTTGCAAAATTGGTCATCTTCCACGCGATTGGAAGAGAGCAATTATTATTCCTATTCTAAAACCAGGAAAGGACACTCGTACCTCTGCGAGCTATAGACCCATTGCGTTGACCTCTTTTGTTTGTAAACTCATGGAGAGGCTTATTCTTGCCAGGCTGAATGTTCACTTAAACATGTACGGCTTGCTTCCAAGTGATCAGTATGGTTACAGAAAAGGCCATGGGGCAGTTGATCAGATCTTGTATTTTTGCCAGAGAATTCGGGACGCACAGAATAAGAAACCCACCAACCACACAGTTGTAGCCCTGTTGGATATGTCCAGGGCATTTGACAGAGTTTGGCGCCAACTTTTGATTACCAAACTCCACGATTATTTTAGTATAAGAGGCAGAGCCCTTCCCTGGATATCGGTCTTCCTCTGGGATAGATCCATTCGAGTAAAATACAATAACTGCTTGTCTGATCCTTTAGCCATCAGGCAGGATGTACCTCAGGGTTCGGTGTTGAGTCCCGTCTTGTTTTCTCTCTACATTACCGGTATTGAGAAAGTGTTAGCTAAGCACTGTGAAGTCGGAATTTTCGCTGATGATATCACTGTCTGATCTTCCAGTTCCGACCTCGGCGAAAATCAGCTTAAACTCAACCGTGCCATGGAGGAAGCCCACTCCTTCGCAGAGATGCATAAGCTTATATTTAATGCTTCTAAATCTCTGACCACCTTTTTCTCAACCAATAGACATCTTTTCAACTATCAACCTAAGATCTCTATGAATGGAATCCAGTTGTATTACGTTAAAAATGCTAAGTATCTCGAACACACTTTAGATCAAGAGATTACAAGCAATAAACATATTGAAGGCCAAGTGATTAAGGCAAGAAAGAGACTTAATGTCCTCAAATTAATATCTGGTCGGGACTGGGGAGCGGAGGCCCGCACTCTCCGTACTACATTTATCTCCCTCATCAGACCAGTGTTGGAGTTTGGCATCCCAATCTACTCCTGTGCTTTGGACACCAATCTAAATAAACTTGAATGAGTGCAGCTTTGAGCTGCCAGAATAATTACTGGACTTCGATACAGTTGTCAAATCGACATTGTGCTCTTCGAGAGCAACTTGCCTTCCCTTTCAAAAAGACTATATAGCCTTACAAAGGTATTTTAACAAGCTATACAGCTACAATGAACAACAGAGAACTTCTGCCTACCTACATGCATGTATTAACAATAGACGACTGATGAAACATAGCCCCTTTTCCTACGCAAGGACATTGAACTTACCTTCCTCTGATGTGGAACCTCACTCTCTGAGTTTCACAGGAGCTGGTTTGGAACTCGATGGAATTTATTTTCATGATCAGCTTTTGACTAGTGTGACTAAGAGCTCTGAGATACCGGCCCTAGTTAACCAACTGGCTCTGGAGACTATCAATGGAATCCCACAATCTTCCTTGAAAATCTATACAGACGGAAGCAGGGGTGAGAAAGGCATTTTGGGAAGTGGAGTGTACATTCCTACTCCCTCTGGGGCCTTAGAATTTAAAATTAAAAACCCGAATTACTGTTCAGTTTTTAGACCAGAACTTATAGCCATCAGGAGGGGCCTGCAGTGTGCTGCTCAGTTGGAGGATTGTTTCCAGGAAATATAGATTTTGACTGACAGTCGAGCCTTGATTCAGCATCTCGCTAATTGGGGTGACATTGGTGATCAGACTAGCCTGGACATACTGAGTCTTCTTCATGATCTTTCTTCAGGACATAGTATACATTTTCAGTGGATCCCTTTGCATGTTGGCATAGAGGGTAACGAAAGAGCTGACTTTTTGGCTAAGACTGATGCTGTGGAGGGTGTGAGTCCAAGAGGGAATCTCACATTTTCTGAGATTTCCACAATTTCTAAATTGGAGCTCAACCAACAAATTAAAACTCCACCCAGTCATGCATAGTACTTTGCTAAATGTCTGGGCGAGTCCTTTAGACTCAGTAGTAGACCTCTCCAATCTACTTATTCTAGATTTTTGAGCGGACACACAAGAGCTCTCAGGTTCTCTAATGGATAAAGACTTTTCCAGAATGCCACTGGTGTTCTTCCAGAGAGGCCTCACCTAATCATATTTTACTTTGTTTGGGTTTTAAAATGGACGAGGTCCTTTGCGACCCACTGCTGTTTTTAGATTTTTTACAGATTTTCAGATTCATGGGGACTGTCTAGCCCTGCTGGACAGTACCGAGATTAGTCCAAAAAAAAATGTTAGTGGTTAATAGTTTCTGTAGAATTGGATAATTTAGTAAAAATATAACTAATTGACACTAAAAAACAGGAATATATTTCATTCTATATTTTTGTTTGTGATTAAATTTTTATAAGAATAAACAAGGGGTTTTTTTATGTTCCTTTAAGATCAAATAAAAAAATTAACTATAATTGTACAAGCAATTATACTTTCTTTCAAAAAATATTTATTCAACTAAACAATTACTTTTATTATTATCTTACTTAAATTACTTATTTATATAATCCAATCAATATACTTATATGTATTGATCAGAGAAAAAAGAATGCAAAACATTTAAGAGCTTGATAAAAAAAAATGTAATTCTTATTCCAGACATGCAAGAAAAGCTACACAAAAATTTACAATACTCACTCTGTTTTGCGGTGCTATAATATGAGGAAAATGTGAATCAGAATAGATTCTGTCATGTAAATACAAAGCTCCAAGTTTAATTTCAAAGAGAAATGAGCCATTTCTTGGCCGTGTTTCTAATTTTGTGGATACATCAGAAAATTCTAGATCAATAATTGATTTCCCTTGCTGTGGAAAGTTTTTTTCTGTTGGAGATGTAGCCAAAGATTCACTTTGCAAAAGAGAGAAAGTACCCTGTGACAGAGAAAAGTTTAATTGTGCGAACACTGTGTCTCTTTTTAAAAGGGATTCATTTTCTGCACTGTCCAACACATCCAAGATTTCTTCCTCTGTAATAAAACTTTGTGTGAGCATTATAAAACACAATACTCTGATCAACTAGAAACTAATAAGATGTTTAATCTATAATCAAAAGATTTATATATTTGAAACTGAACAAGAAAAATAATTTTTTACAAATTTGTCTAAAATCTAAAATAATTTTTTAAGCTTTTCTGTTTTTCAATTTAACAAATCTAATTACTAAAAACTATTTTTATGTAAAATTAATGCATAAAAAATTTATATTTATTTAATAGCATTAATTCTGAATTTCTTGTTTTTAATGATAATATTAGACAGTATATACTATAGCATAATTCTACATCACATTTTATTTCCATTTTGATTTGAAAACTCTAATTGCATTCTTCAAAATTATAAATACATTTTTTTTACATTAATAATTTATTAAAAAGTGCAAAGTAAATAATTTTGAATTGCAATATTCACACTAAAACAATAAAAAAAAAGTTATTAAAAGCCTTCATATAGATCTACATAAAAATTCTGTAAAGTTTCTGAGTAGTGGAAAAAATACACAAGATTCCTTTTTGAGGGGAAAAAATTATCATTCTAAATAAAAAAAAATCTAAGAGTACTTCTCATTAATATTAATTAGTTACAATAAGAGGTAAGTAATTAAAGATATTCAAATGGATATTATCCATTAAACAAATAACAGTTTCATACCTAAATGACTTTTCAGTTCTTCTACATCTGGCTGATTATGTTTCGTGTTATCTACTGTATCTGTGGGTATAGAGCTATCTGAGTACCAACCACCCCAAGAAGGAAACATCCACTGAAGAAAACCTTTCCCTTTAGATTGTTCATCATTTACCTGAAAAATAGAAAAATGAATGCTATGAAATGAAATTTATAGTTTCACTTAATAAATGCTATCATCTATATATATAAAGGAGAAAAGCGACTCACTCACTCACTGACTAATCACGATATCTCCGGAACTATTAAACTTACAGACTTGAAATTTGGTTGGTAGGTTCCCTTCATGGAATAGACCTCAGCTAAGAACGGATTTTGCAAAGTTCGAACCCCAAGGGGCATTACAGGTGGTTAAGGGGCTTTATAGATAATTATTTCCATTACTAAACTATTAGATCTACAGTCGTGAAACTTGGAACACAGATTTCTTTCATAAAGTAGAGATTCCCTACATAATGATTGTTACGAAAATCGACCTCCAAGGGCGTTATACATAATTATTTCCATTTTTAACCTATTAGACGTACAGTCTTGAAATTTGGTATAAGCGGATTCCTTTCATAGAGTAGATTCCCTAGGTTTTGTGAAAATCGACTTCCAAGTGGCGTTGTAGAGAATTAAGTGGCATTATAGGCAATTAACTCCTTTTTTAAACTATTAGACATAAAATCTCAAAATTTAGTAAGCTGATTCCATTCATTAAGTAGAGATCCGCTATAAGATGGGTTTTGTGAAAATCGTTTCCTAAGTGGCGTTGCAGGGGCTTAAGGGGCGTTATACATAATTATTTCCATTTTTAAACTATTAGATGTACAGTCTTAAAATTTGGTAAGAGGATTCCTTTCATAGAGTACAGATCTGCTGCAAAATGGGTTTTGTCAAAATCGACTCCCAAGTGGCATTGTAGAGAATTAAGTGGCGTTATAGACAATTAACTCCTTTTTTAAACTATTAGACGTAAAACCTCGAAATTGAGTAAGCAGATTCTATTCGTTGAGTAGAGATCCGCTATAAGATGGGTTTTTGTGAAAATCAGTTCCTAAGTGGCGTTTTAGATAAATATTTCCATTTTTAAACTATTAGACATACAGTCTTGAAATTTGGTAAGCGGATTCCTTTCATAGAGTACAGATCCACTGCAAAATGGGTTTTGTCAAAATCGACTCCCAAGTGGCGTTGTAGAGAATTAAGTGGCGTTATAGGCAATTAACTAATTTTTTAAACTATTAGACGTAAAATCTCGAAATTTAGTAAGCTGATTCCATTCATTAAGTAGAGATCCGCTATAAGATGGGTTTTATGAAAATCGTTTCCTAAGTGGCGTTGCGGGGGCTTAAGGGGCGTTATAGATAATTATTTCCATTTTTAAACTATTAGATGTACAGTCTTGAAATTTGGTAAGCGGATTCCTTTCATAGAGTACAGATCCCCTACAGAATGGGTTTTGTGAAAATCGACCCCAAGTGGCGTTGTGGAGAATTAAGGGGCGTTATAGGCAATTAACTCCTTTTTTAAACTATTAGACGTAAAATCTTGAAATTGAGTAAGCAGATTCCATTCACTGAGTATTGATCTGTCATAAGATGGGTTTTGTGAAAATCATTTCCTAAGTTGCGTTGCGGGGCTTAAGGAGCGTTATAGATAATTATTTCTATTTTTAAGCTATTAGACGTATAGTCTTAAAATTTGGTATAAGCGAATTCCTTTCATGGTGTAGAGATCCGCTACAAAATAGTTTTGGGTAAAATTTATCCCCAAGGCTCACTGAGGATTAAGGGGCGTAATAGGTAAATATTTCCGCTTTTTAACTAATAGAACCACCTGCTTGAAAATTAGAAGATATGTTCCGTTCATGGAATAAAGTTCCTTTTACAAAGATTTTTGCGAAAACGGACCCCCAAAGTAGTGGGGTTGCGAGGGATTAAGGCGTGTTATAGAAAAATTCCTGTTTTTGAATTTAACTCATTTACTTGAAATTTGTTGAGCACTTTTCTTTAGTTGAATAGAGTTCCACTAAGAATGGATTTTACGGAAATCAACTCCAGGGGGAAGCGGGGAGAGTTATTGGAGCGTACTGATAGACAAAATTCCCGTTTTCGAACTGCTAAGACTACGAGAATAAAATTTGGCTTGCATTCTTCTTTTGTTGAATTGGAATCCACTAAGAGTGCTCTCAACGAGGTATTGATGATAAAAATTCCGTTTTTGCTCTGTTAGATTTAGACTTGAAATTTAGCACGCATGTTTATTTTATGGAGTAGAGATCCACTGAAAGTTGCTTTGGTGGAAATCCACTTGATTATTAAATTAAGTGAGCAAAAAAATCTTTCTCCTTCTATTTTAGATATAAATAGAAATTAGATATAATTTTGTTCTTTTTATATCAAGGGGCGAGAGTGTAACAGCTATAAATATATTTTTCAATACAATCGAATTCTTAATGCTAGATATCAATAATTCATATATATGTAAACAGTATACATATATACAACATCGTGAAATACCCAGTGAAGCGGGTGGGTAACGGCTAGTGTACATATATAAGAGGGTAAATCATTAAGTAAGTCACAAAAGCATATGGCAGGATTTAAAGTAGTAACAGATATCTCCCAATAATGGTGATTGATGACAGCCACATACAGCTTTATGATATTCAATTCATATTGAGTAGGTAGCATTCACATGCATATGTAATGCAGTTTCAAAAATGGCGATGGTGCTGAATGATTACACAATAGAAGATCAGCGTGCTGTGGTCCAATTTTTGTGGGCGAAAGGACTTGAATATAAAAATATTCATCAAGAAATGTTACCTGTTTCTGGAAAGAACTGTTTATCACAAAGCAGTGTAGAATTGGTGAAGAAATTTTAGAAAGGCCATTCCCCAAAATTGTTGATGAAGATCAAAGTGGCCATCCAGTTCTGATTGCGAAAAAATCAAACGAGTAACAGGTGGAAGAATTGATTTGGGCTGTTTAAGGAGTGAGAATTGACAGAATCACAATAGCAACAGGGTGTTCTCATGATTTAGCATACAGCATAATTGTTTGAATTTCTGAAAAGTGTGCACATGTTGGGCCCCCAGCAACTCACCAAGTAACACAAAAAAGAATCCAATGGGCATTTGCTTTCATCTGTTTGGTCCACAGAAGCAACATTTTGGAAGCAAACAATTTGCAGAAGACAACAACATTCGACATGAAGTCCTACTGTGGATGAGATAGCAGCCCAAAGAGTTTTAAGCAGCTGGAATTGGGGCTCTGATAAAATGAGAGATAAGTGCATAAATGTTGATGGGGATTATGTGGGAAAATAAAAATTGTTTCAAAGTGATTATCATGATAAATTATTTTTTTATTATTGAGTAGGAACTTAATATGTATATTATATGTAGATTTTTTTTAAAAAACTAAAACAAAAGAGAGTGACATATATTTTACTTTGTGGCACAATTTTTGGCATACCAACTAACTTGTATTTTACAATCCAAATTTTTTCAAAAAAGTAGCAGCTACATAATGTTAGCATATAAGTGTATTGAAGTAAGCAAATAGAGCTCAAAAATGAAAAAATAATAGGTCTATAAAATTAAAAGTCATTACAAATTAATTATTCTTAACTAACTTTTATTGCTAATTCTTTGAAATATTCTATCTATAAAAAAAGCAGTTTTTATAGGTTCCATATGAGCAAAGGAATCCATTGCAAATAATAAGATTACTGTTTCAGGAGTTCAATATACAAATGGTTAGTAGAAGAGATAATTTATAATCTACCTTAATAAAATATTTGGCATAGACTATTTTAATACAGAAGTATACACATAATGATGAACCAACAGTATAAAAATTTATAATTTTGATAAGAGTATTTGTATTTCTATAAACAATGTTTAAAACGTATTTAAAATAACTACCAACTTGGTAATATCAATTTTTTTAAATATGACTGTGCATATAATAAGAAAGTATTGTGTATATTTTAAATGAATACTAACTTCAATACTGTTGCTCTTTTCAATTTTCTTTGCAACTAGTTCCCTCAAAATCAAAAGCAACTCAAAACTTAATTTTTGCTCTAACCCATCTTTTAATGCCTAGAAATAAAAGAAATATTAATGAAAGCACAATTATCAGCATATGATCAAAAAGTATATCAATAAAAATTTAGGAAAAATCAATTATAGAACAATTTAAATAGCCAGTAATCTTTTAAAAAAATTGTGAGTTAAAGCAACCTCTTGGCCAATATAACACACTGTTGTAACTCCTGTTTAGCGGCGCTGCAGTCGCTTGTTTCAAGTGTAAATTGCATTCCTGTTTTGTAAATAAAAACGTTTTGTCCCTCCATCCGACTGGGGTGTTTTGTGCGTCGTCTCTCCTTCTGACACAGGTAAGAGTAATTTATTCATTTTTAATGCACGAATCCGAATTGAATTTTTGAATTACGAATTTGAATAAGATTTAGAATTTTGAATTTGAACACACACACTGTGAAACATAATCAACAGGTAAGATAGTTATCACAAGATTTTAAAATGAAACATGTACATCAAAAAAGAAAGAAATTAAATATGTTATTGATCAAAATAAAATTTTAATGAAACAGCATTTTGGAAATTTACTAAAGAATTTAATTCTGAAGTTTAAGTTGGCCTTTATCTGAACTTTTCTAATTTTCTACAATTAAAAAGACTTATTTATGCTTTTATTAAATAAACTAAAAAGAACCTTGGAATCAGGTGATAAATCTGGTTTACTCAAATATTCTTGGTACACTTTACTATAACTTGTTATGTCACGAGCTCTTTCTAACACAAAACTCCAAGTGCAAGCTTTATTTTGCTTCTGAAGAGGTTCTAGATGTACCGCTATGGCATAGGTCCACCATTTTCTAGCACTGTAGAAATAAATAAAAATACATAGCAATTATTAAACATAAAAGGAAAAAAAAGTGAATAACTGTTCTTTATATCATAATACTTAAATAAGTTTTACAGTGATTAAAAAACAAAATGAATAAAATTATAAATACATCAATTTCTGAGTATTTGATTGTATTAACCTGAAGATATATATATATATATATAGAACAAGGATTTTTCATAATTCAAAATAGCAATATTTCTAACAAAACACATTATAGAACAGAAAAATAATTTTTCACAATAAGTTTCTAATTCAATTATTCTTTCTCCTTCAATAGGATGAAAGCACATTATTTCTTCAAATTATATGTAAGTCATCCTGAAAAGTTATAAAAATATATAATAAAAGTGCATACAAACTTACTTATTCTTCAATGGAACATTAGGTCTCCATTTACGATGTTTCCACCGCACATCAAGTACTTCAAATGCTTTAACACATTCCATCATTTGCCTATATTGAACCTATTTATCAAAATAATATTTTTAAATTTCTACAAAATGTGAAACAGAACTAATATCACTACATAATGAAATATTAAGTTCTAAATAGAAGTATATATATATATATATATATATATATATATATGTTTAAATGTTTAAAACATTCACCTACACCAAAGAGCTAAAACATTATGAACACCTACTCAATAACACATTGCACCACTTCCTGCCTGCCAAACAGCTGCAACTCTCCTTGGCATGGATACCACAAATTCTAGGTAGATGACTAGAGACAGGCTGTACCAATTGTCTAAGCAGTGGTCACGTAAAGATGAGATATTCCAACATGAAGATGTTTGATCACTAAGCTGCTGCTCTATGAAAACCCAAATGTGCCCTCTTAGATTAAGATTCACTGAGTTAAGCGGCCAGGATATTAAGGGATTCATCTTTATACTCCTTGAATCCTTCTAACACAATTTCAGCCTTTTGACAAGGGATGCTGTCCTGCTGGAAAATTATATTTCCAGTAACTAAAACAGAAGCCATATAAGGGTGCAACCAATCCTCAATTATGCTCAGATAGCCTATAACTTTCACAATTCCTTCTACCAGAACTAAGAGTACCAGAGTCACTCATGAAAATGTTCTCCAAAGCATAATACTGCTATCACCAGTCTGTGTACATGGAGGGAGCAATTTTTTGACTATCAATGATGGCACACCTTAACACAACCATCAACTTGTGATGAATGAGAAGTAATGATTCATCCAACCAAGAAACTCTCTTCTACTTATTTATGGTCAAATCTCAATGTTTTTGAACTCATTCTCGGTGTAAGTTGGCAATGATGATTGGTCAATAGAGGCTTATAAATGGGATCTCTGCAGTGCAGACCCATATCGAACAGTGTCTGCTGAAATGTATGTTCTGAAACATTTGCACTAGGACCTGCATTGTATTGGGTTGTCAGCTACTGTCTGGCAATGATTTTGTTTTACTCAGCAGAGACAATTTCCGACATCTTTTTTTCTTTGATGGCGCATGGAGTCCAACACCTAGGTGTCTACATCTGGTTTCAATGTTATTTACTCACTTTGAAAAATACTAGACACAGTAAACAACCAGCCAGTTATACTGTTTTGGATACTCATTCCAAGTCATGGGGCTGTTACAATTTGCTCTCCTTCAAATTCGCTTAAAACAGTTGCCTTTCCACTCACTTGCAAAAGTAAGAGCAAGAATGATAGCTTAACTTCTCCAGCAGCAGTTAGATAATATTTTCTCTTAATCATGTAGCTTCCACATCATCCAGACGAGTTCATTGAAAAATGTGGAGGTGTTAATAATGTTTTGGCTCAAGAGTGTACATATATTTACTACAGTATTCAAATTTCAAACCTATTTTCTCATTCTTTTAACATAAAAATATTAAAATTAAGCTAAGCAGAATATTTCTAAAATTCATTTAAGTACTATACATTTCAGTAAAATATAAAAAAGAATATACATATATAAGTTTTCAGAACTTACATATTATTTAGCTAGCCATTTTTCCCAAACAATGTGACTTAACAAACAACATTATAATGTATTACTTGTTCCTTTTGAATACCATGAGAAACTGCTGACAGCAAAATGCTGCGCTACTGTTTGGCACACATCTTTTACTTCGCTAGTGGTCATGATTGATAGGATAATATGTAAGTACCCAGTTTATATATATATGTATACAGTAATATCTACAGTTTTAAAAGAATAATCAATGCTGTATCAACGAGAGAATAAGGGAGATTGAGAGTGGGGAAAGATTTGAAGTTCCTTAATGGAAAGTTCCATTCCTTACGACCTGCCTACAGCTAAAATTGGACATGATTCCCTTATAAAACACTAGCACATATTTAGTTTAGTGGATTCCCCACTCTTGCTCTGGACTCAGCAATGTAACAGAAGCTAATGTCATTAAAAATCATTGTAACTTTTATTGGCCTTCTCAACTGTATTGGGCTACCCATTTTAAACTAATTACAGCCACTCTAGGTTTGGCATAGGTGAAATAAAAATACTACTAATAATAATATCTAAATAAACCATCAATTTTGTCTTCATTGAATAGTAACTTTTAATCTAATTACTTCAGGCTAGCTAGGCCTTTTAATAATATCTATTAAATATATTCTAAAATCACAAAAAGTAATTCTAAGCAATATATTTTAATGCAATTGAGGAATGTAAAAATTTCTGAGTGATTTATGCAATTAATTAACTAAATTTCAGGGGATAGAAAAACAACAATAATTTACCCACTTACTTCACTAAGTGACAAAGGAATTTTTTGAAGATTGATATCACATATGATTCTTGGTGTAAACCTGGATCTCAATGGTTTGGAAGAGCAATTTCTGGTCAAATGAGCATCTGCATTTACGGGTGCTAGAATATATTCATGTGTAGTACTAGAAGGTGAATCAAAGTGCTTGCCCATTGCAGCCTGGAAAGCAAGATTTAAGCTTATAATATAAATAATATATTTTATATATATTTTTCTTTGAAAAAAAATGTTAAATTTATTTTTAACAACTTTTTCTTTAAAGAACTCAATTTGGTATTTTACTTAAAATTATTTCAAGGTATAATATTCAGATAATTGATCAAATATTTTATATGAGGATTAGCAATAAATAATGCATTTTAGTATCAGTGATTATAAGTAATCAAATACTCACTTAGAATCGACATACAGTTCACATATCAATAACATATAGTTACTAAGATAAATATTTAAAAGTTAAAACTTTTTAGTTACACATGATTAATTAAAAAAAAATTACTATGGTCACATTTAAGCTTTTTCAGCTTTGCAATATGTAATACATTTCATAATAATAATTTTTTAAAATTACAATAATGATGAATAAATATAATAAATTACCACAATGAAAATATACATGTGCCATTTTAAAGACAAAATAAATCTACGAAAAATATCTACCATCATTTCTTTTGAATCCAAGTTGCTCAAAGTTTCACTGCTTGTATCCCAATAAAATGAAAGTCCTTGTAGTTCCAATAATTTCCACATGAAATCATTATCATCTCTTCTAACAAATTTTGGCAACTAAGCAGAGATAATCAGAAAGTTTGTAAGAAAATTAAATAAAACTTTTGCTTAAAAATATGAATAAAGAAAAAGAGTGAAAAATTACCCAATTTTGATCAGTACTTTGAGCAGATAGACTATGAATTAAAATACCGCAAGCAAATTTATGATCATGACAACTTCCTCCATCTTCATATCGAATATGTACATTCTTTATTTTTAACTAAATCGAATAAACAAAATAATGCAGTGAGAATACATAAAACTGGTGGAATAATAAAAAGATATTTTAAAGTTATGTACATTCAAATGAAATTTTAATCTTTGAAACAAAGCATTTTTCAAAAAGTAATGATTAAGTAGAATTACCAAGATAAGTTGATTATAAAATCTATTTCATAAAATCTTTCTCTTTTTTTTTTTTTGAAAAAAAAAGATATAAATTATAATGAAATTTAAGAAAAATCAATTTGAAAATTTCAGAGTAAAAATACAATTTTTAAGTTCTAAAAACTTACAATTCTCAGCAAAAACAAAATTTTTTTAACAAAAGATTCCCTCCTTTCATTATATAATGTTTCATTTCATTTTAACAATAAGATCTTGCTTGTGAATAAATTTCTCTTTTATATTAAAAAATTTGATTTTTCTTTCTCTTAAAAATGTAACATTTTAGCATGTGAGTGTGAGCTTATGTTTGTTTGCATACAATGCTTTAAATTTTTTTGGTATTTAATTTATTATTCTTACAATCCTATAAATATGGATTTTATTCTTATATACATAGCAATGTTTTGAAAAAAAAATTATTTATCTGCATTTTAAAATTTCATTTCTTATTTAGAAAAAATTAATTTTCACCGATAAAATTTGTTTGAATTTCAGAGGAGGGCATACAGCAAATATTTCCAAAATAAATTTGTCTATTACATAAATTTGTCCTTGCTGTTAATAAGCAGAACATATTCAAATATTCACAAACCAATGTAACATACCTTACTAAAATATTATAGGAAAGAATAGAAGTATTAGAAACAAGTAAATCTTCAATTTCTACTTTAAAAAATAATTCCAACAATAATTTGAAGAAAAAAAACCATTATTATACATTATAACACAGACAATATGTTAAAGAAAATTATTATACATCAGAGAATGGTATACAATATATCACAAAAGATTCATAGCATATACTGTAACAAAAAAAAACACCTCTATTAAATTATTATTAGAGAATAATTTTTTTTTGTATCATAAATTGAAAAACAGTTTTAAAAGTCAAAGGATTTCAGTATCAAAAAATTTTTTATAATTAAATTATTTTGGGGTGCTTGTATATAAAAACCCCATAGGCATTATATAAATTTGTCCCCAATAAATTTGTCTATCTTACATTTAAGAAAACTATATTTTTACAGTCCCAAATGCAAAGTTCAGTGACATTTTCATAAGAGAAGGATTATAATTAACACAGCGGAAAGTTATTTACCACATGGAAACACATCAATAAGGATATATTTTTAATTTAATTACTTTTGGATATATCTTTAAAAAAAATTTAAACCCTTAAATATGATTCTGTGGTCCTTTTCTGGATGGAATTTCAATGCAATAGAATTATTAGCAGCTTAAGTATCACACAGCTAACATAAACGGTGGGCAATTGTTTTAGATGTAACTGCTGTAAAATAAATTCTATATTGAAAAGGGACTGAAATAAGGAGACTCCCTGCTGTGTCATCTGTTTAACATAGCAATAGAGAAAAGGCAATTAAAGACTCTGGTATACAAACTAAGAAAATAATTTTTGTTAAATCTGTACAACTGCTATCATTTGCAGATGATATTGATATCGTGGGAAGAACTAGGCAGCTATAGTAGAGGCTTTCATTGCACTCAAGACAGCAGCAAAAAACATAGGATTGATGGTTAATGAAGAAAAAACTAAATTCATGGTAATAACAAACAAAATCTCAAATCTACAATTGCTGAAAATTAATGAATATGAATTTAAAAAGTGGCTCAATTTAAATACTTAGGCACAATTCTAAATAATAGTAATGGCATAAAAATTGAAATCAAAAACTGAATAAAGATGGCTAACAGATGTTATCATGGATTGCAAAACCAGTTTAAATCTAAATACATAAGGAGCAAAACAAAAATACAATTATACAAGACTCAAGTAAGACCAATTGTTTTATACGGCAGCTAATGTTGGACAATTAACAAAGAAGAGAAACTGATGACTATCAAGAGAAAAATTTTATTAAAAAGGTTTGGTGCAGTTAGAGAAAATGGAATCTGGAGTATACAAAGCAACCTTGAACTTTAATCAAAATACTGAGGACCCAACATAGTCAAAGGGATCAAGGCTTCCCAAATAAGGAGGCTGGGACATGTATTTCGATACAGCAGTGAAATTCCTGTAAGGGAAATAACTTTCCAAACTCCAGAGGGAAAAAGAAAGACTGAGAATTACGTGGATGGATAAAGTAGAAAAGTAGCTGAAGGACTTGGGAGTTAACCAATGGAAAAACATAGGATCAAATATATCAAGATGATCTAAGCTGACTGAGACAGCCATGGCAAGTAACCAGCTATAGTACTTTGAAAGAAGACTATAAAATAAAACAAAATAAAGTCATTCATTTTTAAAACAATTTCAAATGCAAAGCATATCTTATTTTCAATAGACAAAAAAATGAATGTTAGTTTTCTTTAGCATGTAGTTACACTGGAATAAAATATTCCTAATCAGTTTCTCTTTAAAACAGTCAAAAGATTCTAAAACAATAAACTTTACATTCATATATATAACAGTAATGTATAAACATATACAAGTAATGTTTTTATTTCATATAAATTAATACACAAACAAACTATTTTATGATAATTTTCAGGTTGAATATCCACACAAGAGTACAAAAACTAACAAAAAACTACCATACAGTTAGGAATAGTACATTTAAATTCAAACTATATATATACAAAATATGCCCTTAAAGACAAATCTAAGCAACATTGTAAAAGATAAACTCTCACCTGAACATTTTCAATGATATTTGCCATTAATGAAGTTCCATAACTCATCCAATTGGTATAATATGATTCATTTTGCTTAGAGCCTTGTACACCCTAAAAATAAATTTATAAAAAATTATCTACAAATATATAATATAAGTTATATAATTTAAAAGTTATATTGACTTTTTTTCACCATTACAAAACATTCATTTAATTCTATTTATTCCTAAATACTTAATAATGAAACAAGTTTTACACAAGTGCTTAAATAAAAGACCACATTTTTTACATTGAATTTAAACAACCAGAGAGGAAAGCTAAAGGAAAGACAGCTAAAAGGAAATTTTATTATATATATCCAATTATTCAAAAAGAGATTTACAAAAGTATTACAGATATCATTTGTGTATACTTTAATTTAAATGAGAATATTTTCAAAAAATGTGTCTAATCACAACAAAATTAACAACATTTTACAAATATTTGCTATATCAGCAAAATATATTACTAAAAATTTATGCTATATTTAAATTTTTTAACTTGAAAACTTTAAATATTCCTTTCATTAATATGACATTCTCAAAAATAAAATTCAAATGCTTTTTAAAAACAGATACCCCCCCACCTACTTAATACAGTAGATTTCAAAATTTAATTAAATTACAAGTTTAATCTGCTGTTGCTATTTCTAATGCCACCTGATTAAAGGTGTCAGATTCAGGCCCACAAAATTTATTGGGGCAAGGGGCTAGATTAATGTCTATCGTCAGCCTAACTGTGAGCACTAAGCAGGTGACAGTATGATTTGGCTCAGTTCCACCCCAATTTTGAAACAAAACACTCTAGGGAAGGGTCAGGTGGCTTCCCACTAACCCAGGGGTACTCAACTTTTTTTTCTGCTGAGTTACATATATATGTCAGCTATTACATGCAGGCTGCCACATGAGAATAAATGGGGGAGAGGGAGAGAAATACTTTAAGACCAAGATAACATTGGTAATTTAAAATGTGGAAAATTGATCAAAACATTATAATTTCTGTTTTGCTTTTTTTAATTTTATTACTTTTATATTTTTTTTATTTATGTCACTAACACTAAATTAGAAGTTTGATTTCTTCTTTTGAAATATTTTCTTCCTTTCCTATTTTTGAAAAGTTAAATTTTTCATGGAATTGTTCCATAAGTTTAAAAAGTACCTATTTTTAGAAGCTAAATTTTACATATATTGATTCTTAAACTCTTTAATGTTTTTCATTTTTTCTCTTTTGGAAAAAACACCATGTTTTTCCAAGTTTGCCTGGACATGACTTTGAAAAACACATCTTAGCGTCATTTTGGCATGACTTGAAAAAAAAATCTTTGTCAAGAGGGGGGCTATAATAAAAATTCATTGCATTTATTCTTAAGTATCTTTATCAAGTGTATAATACATATATGTATGTGTACATATATACAACTTGAAAACTATATATACATATTAAAATATAAACTTAATAAATACAACAAAAACATATAAATATAAAATAAAACATTATGAAAAACATATAGCCTACTTTTGCTTTAGCTTCCAAAGCTTCCAGTTGAGCCAGTTTTCTTGACAAAGCTGCAGCTTCTTCAACCTTTTCATCATACTAAACGCCCATAGAATTAATAGTAAGAGTTTATATATATATATTAAAAAAGGCAATAGAATATATTTTTGATTATATTTAATAAATACTACAGTTTATTACATATATATGTCATGATTTTTAAGACAGAATCAGATTAAAGTTAGAAAAGTGAAAAGACGACCTTTATTCTTTCATTTGTACATCTGTTCTGACACCGAGAGCAGGGAGGAAAAAGCACGCCATGGTGGTGGTTTCAAGTGGATAACACTTGAAAAACATATGGTAAGTATCGCTGCTTTGAAGAGGGTGCTTGCAAGTTAATGCTGACATATGTTGACTATTAAATCTAACGATCTGGAATTAGACATGTTTATTGGCTAGGCCATATGTTCGGAAGAAATAAATGGGTGATTAGTTTGATACTTGAAGATGGTAACTGAGAAAGATGAGTCAAGTGCTAGATAGGGAATTTAATTTTTAATCTAATTTAATTATCCTTACATTTGCCCCAATTTTAAAAGGGAGTCATGGCGTGTTTTTTTTTTTTTCTCTTTACAAACTTAATCAATTTTCAATAAACACAAAACAATACATAACATTATTTAGAAAGACATATTAAACACAGTAGAAATATTTAAGCAATAGTAATACTAAAATCAAAAAGCAATACAATAAACGAAAAACTATAACAGCAAACACAGTAAGGACACTTCCAACATATTAATTGATAAAAATGAATTTCCATACATATAAATGAAGATTAGCTTGTTCAAATATATTCGACATCTAGAATAAGAGCTCGCATTTCCTCCTATTCCTTCATAATAATAGATTCGTATTATAGCTGGTAGATATTTTCAAAAAAATTATGTTGGAAAATAATATATCAAACAATAAGATAGTAAATATAAAAATACATGAAATCATACAAATGTTAAAATAATAATTTTGTATAAAAATCTACTCTGACGCCATCGTAGTAATACCTTATATTGTTACACACATTTTGCATACATGAAATACATTTTTTAAAAAGATAAAAAAAAATATATAGACACTAAAAAAAGGAAATTATTAATAATATGAAAACGGTGTATAACACACAACTTCTATGCACTATCCAACACAATAAACAATGTTTTATTTCATATGCGTTATAAAATATAAAAATTATAAGAATATAAGAGCTCTTTTTTATTATTTTGAGTCGGAAAAGTGGACTCACTTCAATGATAACTTTTAGTATTTCAGAAAAATTTTCACAATATTCATTGTAACTTAATATCGCATGCAATATTTTGAATCTTTCCGTAACCTTCTAAAAATACGTTTCATAGACAAAAATTCTTGAGTTTCTCTTGCATCACACATTCACTAATAAAACTGTATCACCTTACTTAATTTTGAACACATCTCTCTGAGAAATCTGCGTCATCAACTCACAGATGTTCAGGGATGCTGATAAGAAACAATGAGAGGTGTACATATCAAACTAAACAAGTTTGTCCTCTTAATGTTTCAAGACATATACAAAATTATAATGATTGTATTCTCGCTTATCCATTGTGTAATATCCAAAAATAAGCTTCAAGTTATTAAATTAATTTTAATTTTAGATAAGGAAAATTTCGAGAAATAGTGAATCCTGATATATGGCCAGTATATCA
Source organism: Trichonephila clavipes (assembly GCA_019973935.1). Taxonomy (NCBI): domain Eukaryota; kingdom Metazoa; phylum Arthropoda; class Arachnida; order Araneae; family Nephilidae; genus Trichonephila; species Trichonephila clavipes. The sequence goes on from BMAU01018139.1 coordinate 146,377, forward strand.
AAACACACAATTTCAAAATTAAAAAAAATTAAATGACATGCAATAAGATTACTGCTGAATAAAATAATTAACAAAACAATTAAATTCAGTGGAGAAAAGAGAATGCAACGTGACTTTACTTGTGCTTCTTATCAAAATATCATTAGTATTAGTACATTAATCATTTTTCTAAAAACTTAATTTATATTTTTCAACTTTAAAACACCAATTTCTATCATAACTCTTAACTAATTCGACATCTTAAGATAAAATTATGAGAAGTATATTAAAATTTCTCAAAATTTTGTATGACTAAACCTATATACTTTGTTTTCTCAATTAAAATATAAAGAAAATATTTCATTTATAACACAACTATATTATAAAAATTAAATACCATATCATATCATATATTATTCTTTTTCGTAAAGTTCTGTTCAGCAAAACTCAGTTCTTCAATGTTACTAAAATTGGAAATATACAATTTAACTGACCTCCACTTTGCAACAGCAGAACTCCTTGGTGAACATTAATCCAGATGCTGTTGTCACGTTATTTCACTAGTAAAATTTAATTTATTTATTTTTCTTTCAATGTTGGTACTTCACTATTATTATATGGTGGTCAAATTCACAATATTACCGTGCAGACTTTCCAGCAAAGAAGATTTTTTCCTTTTATTTTTCTGGCGAAAGGGAGTGACGTCTTTCAACATGGGGGAATAAGGGATTCACACTTCTCTTCTTTTTTTTTTTTCCTCCATTAGAATGTCTCTTCCATTCACGGTAAACTGGATGGCCTCTTCAGCAAAGACAGAATATCGTTCGGCGGTAAACACTGCATTCTTCTCGGTGTTAAGAGCGATGTTCTTCCGAGGATTATTAGTGCGGGGTTTTTTTCCGTATCATTTTTTATTCCGGCAATCCGACGTCTTCGTATATAGACATACGGTACATTCGGTGTTCCGTCAAATTCTCCATTTCATTTATTACTGCAGTTGGCATTTGTTTTTATATTAAAATTATTTTATAAAAAAGATTAGTTTTTTACGTTAAGATTTGAAATCCATTCGCAGATAAAAAATCCTGCCGGCTTTAATTCTGTCATGATTTTTAAGACAAAATCAGATTAAAGTTAGAAAAAGTGAAAAGACGACCTTTATTCTTTCATTTGTACATCTGTTCTGACACCGAGAGCAGGAAGGAAAAAGCACGCCATGGTGGTGGTTTCAAGTGGATAACACTTGAAAAACATATGGTAAGTATCGCTGCTTTGAAGAGGGTGCTTGCAAGTTAATGCTGACATATGTTGACTATTAAATCTAACGATCTAGAATTAGACATGTTTATTGGCTAGGCCATATGTTCAGAAGAAATAAATGGGTTATTAGTTTGATACTTGAAGATGGGAACTGAGAAAGATGAGTCAAGTGCTAGATAGGGAATTTAATTTTTAATCTAATTTAATTATCCTTACATATATATATATATATATATATATATATATATATATATATATATATATATATGCCGGCTACTGCTTCCAAATGCTTGCAACAAAACCCTGAAGAAAACAGTATTTTTAAGATAAATATAGAGAAGATTTGATATAAATATATGCTAATGACACAATTTTGTTTTTGTTATGCATGCTAATAACAAAATTGTTTTCATAACATTTAAGTAGAGCAATAATTAACAGAATGAGTCCTTTAAATTAGGGTTTACTAAAACATTTAATAATACCAAAAACTAATAAAATTATTTATTTCAAGTTTCTTAAACAAGTTTTATTATGAAATATTTACACAATTTCCTTTATGGAAACACTAAATAGTTACACTAATATATGGAAACACTATAGTTACACTAAAAGTTTAAGTAGTGATTGTACACTATTTCAACTTAATAGTAATTGTAAACCAGATTTATATAAAATTACACATATTAATAAATAACGAACTCTTACTTATAGTTAGATAAATTTTTCCTTACATAACAATGCATGAAACTGACAAAGAGAAAGAAAATGTAATATTGTGAATTATTAGCAATTTGATACAAAGTCATATATTTAGATGCATATTTTTACTGACCTCAGAAGATAAAATTGGACCAGCAATAAGAAACAATCGCTCAATAAATATAACCCATGGTTCGCTGCGTAATCTGCTAACTGGTATCTGAAGTTTGATTTTTCCAACAAATCCTAAATAAATAATTTTTAAACAAACATATTTAAAATAATCATGTAATATTTATAAACATAATTTTGATAAATTTTATTTTATTTTTCTGATTCTTTACCAGAATGGATTTGAACAGGAAGTTCTAAGGCTTTCAATGCATCTTTTCGGAGAGGTAAATTTTCAAGTTCCACTTCACCTGAAAATACAAGCATTTTATTTCAAATAGCAAAAAACAGTTTTTGATAACTTAAACTAATCCATTATATTATGTATATTCAGATGTAAAAATTACCTTGCAATAAGCCAATAGACAACTGGTCGGTGTTTAGGTTTTCTAAATACTCTCCAACATAAGTGTTTAGAATCCATGCTGCAAGACCCTCTAGCATTACACAGGTAATTCACACTATACAGATAAAATATAGTAAAATATTATTTTCTCTCAAAATTTTAATATCTCTAAATTAAAAAATATATTTAAGATTAAAACCATATTTATATATACACTTTAAAACTATATTTATTTATATAATGTTGTGCACCATCGTTTTTTTTTTAAATTAAACAAAAAGAAATTTTATTATAATTTTTTCTTTGCTGTAATAAAGAACAAAAAATGTCAAAAATAATTCTTAAGATACTTTGATCAGCTTAATCACATAATTAGTAAAAGAAAATTCTCAACTGAAGTAAGAAGTCATACAAAAATAAAAAGTATTTTTTACAACTACACTAAAAATATTTTTATCACATGTAAAAATATATTGTGTGCACATGTACACTATTAAAATTAATTACATATAACCAAAAAGCAAATGATTTATCATAAAATTTCTTTAAAAAATCCACATGATTAATACGCTTATTTCTTCCCAAGCTGAGAAAATCTTCGAAAAATAGATATAGGTTATGATTGCATAATTTATAAATATGACTTTCAAATTCATCAAATTAAGTTTATAATAGTTGATAAAAACTGTTTAGTATACTAGAATTCACAACTTTCATTTTTTGGTTGCTTATATCTCATTTCAATAAAAAGTTTATCAATCATGAATTTTATGAACATTGAACCTTAGAAGAAAATGAGAAGTTTTAGAAAGGGCTGAATAGTTAGGATGAGAAAACTAGACTTACTTAAAACTGATAATGAAAGATCAATAATTTATAGATAAATAAAAAGGGCTATTAAAATTCAGTAGATAATTAAAAAATTCAGTTAGCAGTAATATTTCACAACTTGGAATGTAACAAGAGTTCCCAGTTAGTGGCTTAAATACATTTCTTCAAAAATGAATTATCCATTTTACTTTTTATTCCCACTAAAGCTTCGTTTAATATAACTTAACTCAGTGGCGCAACAGCCCATGAGAGTCAAGGTCTACTTTGCCCAACTCAGTATATGTGACCTTGGACCCTGAGGTGCATAAACAGATGTTCCAGTCAGATGGTCAGTCTGACACGAAACCTCCAGAGTTAAGTTCCCAAGCACAAGCTTGGTACTCATTTATCGAAGGTGAAGGGATTTAAGGCTGAGTAAACCTTGCTCAGCCTGGAGTCTGAACCTCAGACCTGTGGTGTGAAAGTGCAATAAACTACTTCATTGAATATAATTTTACAAAGTATAAAAGATAAAATTTTGATACAGAGGTTTATAATCATAGCAATAACTTTTTTATACATAAAAGGTACAATAATATTATGACTGTATTTTTGCTACTATTAAAAATGCTCCAGCCTTACGCCAATTTTAAATTAAAATCAAACAAATTTTTATATTAAATATTTTACAAGCAATACAAAAAAAAATAATGAAAAATATTACGTATTACCGCAACCTATTGTCGGCATTGTATGAAACGAAGCACCTGGTAGCCAATTCAGCACATACGATACATAGGAAATCGGGGTGACTAACTTGGCAAGTTATTAATAGAATTGGCAATTGTTGCAATAATACGTAAGTTACAAAACTCCTAAAAGGAAACCTTAAAAAGCAATCTAAAGCTAACTTTATATGTGGACAAATTTTTAAATTAAATACAAACTACATCAAAGCATCAACGTGATAAAACTCGCACAATAATTTGGATTACCATAAAATCTGGCATATAACGCACACCTATACTTTCAAGCTGCATTTATAGAATTTTAGGTACATTTGCCGTATAACGTGCACCTCCTTTTTTACGAAGAAATCTGAAATGTTAGTATACAATGCTTCCTATGTTTTAAAGTTATTTATTCAAGAAAGTATCCTAGACTTTTGAAAAAATAGCATACTTCTAAAACTACAACTCTTTTAGTTCATAAGGTATGCCATTTCCATATGTGTAAAAGTAAATTTGTTTTTATGCTCATCTTTTTTGTTATTTTTAAAGCTATCGCTTTTATACACAGCGTATAATGAGCACCCTTCAATTTCGATCTTATTTTTTGTGTTAAATTGCGCATTATACACCGGATTTTACGGTATAAAATATTCTTCAATGTGGATGATGATAAGAGAAAAAAATTAAATACAGCTGATTTCAATGTTCATAATTCAATTTTTCCAATTCCTAAAAAAATTTTTCAAGTTTCTTAAAAGAGCAAAAAATAAAAAAAAAACTGTTACTGATCAATTACTAATAAAAATTTGAATAATATTTTTCTGATATTCTTTTATTCAGTTACTTTCCTTTAAAATCGTACAAGTTTCATTTCTCACAAAATTTTACTTAGATTTTCATGAATAATCAATTTAAAAGTTATTACTTCATTTTCAGAAAACCATTTCATGATTTTTAAAAGAGGAAAAAAAAGTATTTAACTTTTAATTAGTTTGTTTCTGAATGTGTATGTATCAAATTATACAGTGTCATGTTGTAAAATCAAATATTAAAAAACAGAAAACGAATTATTTCATTATTACAATGGTAAGTAAGAAAATTGCATCATCTTAAGATAATATTTTTTCACATTTAGGCATAATTCTGTGTTTGCCTAATACTAATTAATTTTCTGAAAGCAAAGAATAAGATTATTTCATGTCACAATTGTATCATGTAGTGGTTGTGTTGCTTTGGGATCCCTAAGAAATATTTATAAAATAAAATTTTAAAAAATCCACATAAATTACTTCACGCTTTTTTTAGTTATCTGTGAAACCGGAAGTAAACAAGATGCTCCATAATGCATAGTAATGTTTTTTGGCAAACACCCAAAAAAACTTGATCAGCACACAACACACGAGAGTTTAGGACAAATTACGGTATTTTTTAAAAAAATAACAAGGATGTCAGTTTTAAGTTTAAATACAGAAACTTTAAAAGTATTCATACAAAAGTACAGCATGCTATTCTTATTTAAGAATAACAGAAGAGCAATCGTATTATTAGTATCTTTACACAATGAATGACCTTTCAATCCTAAAGTATGATCCAAAATATTACTGAAAATTATTTATTTCTCCATGTTACAGAGAATAAAATTAAAATAAACTGAATACGCTAAAACTGGAAACAAATTGGTTTCCATAAACTGTCGTAAAAAAAAAAGAACATCGAGTAATATAACTAGTTAATGGGAATCTCCAAGTTATAATTATCAAAAAAACTAAATAGTTTCAAATGTTATTCACTGATTGTCACAAAACAAAAACAAAATTTAAAATACAAAAAAAACCGTAAAATTATTATAAAATACGTAATTGATAATAAATCAATATTCCAAAAACGATTAAGCGCAAACATCACCTTGAATAATAATGAAACGAACAGAAGATTATTTATAAAAGTATTAGCCTTTGGGACAATCCAAATTTTGCATAACTATTCGTAGAAGTTTATATAGGTTCGTCGGATCAATCTATCACATATTGCACACAATATCCAAAACAGTAGACGAATTTAACAACATTACAATAAGATGTTTTTCTCCTGCTTCTCTCTTTAAAAAATTATTCGTGCTTCATACACTTCGTAAATGACACATCTTTTCCACTTATTTAATCTTACAAATTAAATAAATTTTTTTTTCAAAATATTATTTGCATCTACAAAGGAGAAATATTGAATAAATTATGCCATTATGCCATAATTAAAAATTTACATAATTATTTCCTTATTTATAATGTATACTCTCACATAAATAATAAATTCTTCTTTTAATTGATTATTATTTGAAGAAAAGTACATGGATGAGAAAATTAAACGTTTATGTCCATAATTGTCTCTCATTAAATCGAAAATCTCTTGCAAACATTACTTAAGCTATGACCGAGACTATAAAGAGCAGATTTTTTTAATGCCCTTGCCACTCATTGGTGGAAGAGTAATAATGTGATTATACATGGTTGTCTGATTTGGCACTACAGCGTCTTTTAATGCCTTCGTGATTCAGTAAAAAACAAAACTTCTCTCTGGATTTATTTCGGATCGTTTTTCAGTCATTTTTTCCCCTCCATATCTTGGACATAAACGTTTAATTTTCTCATTCATGTACTTTTCTTCAAATAATAATCAATTAAAAGAAGAATTTATTATTTATGTGAGAGTATACATTATAAATAAGGAAATAATTATCTAAATTTTTAATTATGCATTAATTCTGTTATATATATATATATATATATAATACTTTTAAACATATAAACTATATATTTTAAGTTAAACACTTGTGTAAAATATAATGAAAATTATAAATACGGAAATAACAATGCTTTTTTCGTAATGTATATATTTTTTCGGTAATATTAACAGACATATATATTTTAAAAAGGAATGGCCGTACATCAAATTAAATTTTGCACAGTTGATTAAAAAGGCGAAAGAATTATCTTATTTTATGTTATGTAATTAGACGGTATGTTTCTTTAAGTGTGTGTAAGAGTTATATATATATATATAAGGTCCCTTTTAACTTTTATGAATTAGATTTTATACACAATTGCTACATTCTTAAATTTTTAACTTCTGCCTTCAATAAAATAAAGTCATACGTGACAGTTGTATAAAAACATTTACTGATACTTTTTCACACGAAATTTTAATGCTTCTCTCATCGACAATGATAGATGATTATTGCTTGGATAATAAAAGTAAAAATGCGCTATAAAAATCTAAATCTTGTAAAATTTAATAAAAAATAAAAACAGGGAGGCAAAGGGTATTTTATTTCTCCCTCAACCTCTTTTTTTTAATGTAAGGAATCATGCAATCAGATTTTCATTTACTAATCCAATTACTATATATCAAAGAAAAAATTTGTTAATTCTATTTTTTTCCCTCGTAAAAATGAACATCCCCAATTAATGACATGGACGTGGTAGCCAAGTGTTTAATGTCACTAACTCGTGGTTGGCGCGTCATGAGTTCGAGCCTAGCAGAGGCGGCCTATGGATTGAATTTGAAAAAAATATATATATATATTTTTGTTGCAAAAAAATTTGATATTTTTTCTGAAACACTATTGAGTGTGAATTTGGTATTTCCTTTATTATATCTTACTTCCTTATTTCGTACTCTGTATGTTTAATGTCAGTTTTCATTTATGTTGAAACTTAAGAGTTAGAGGCGTGAGTATATGTTACATCGTGCAATTTTTTATAAGTTTACACATCTTTCTCTAGTAACTTTCTCCCATCCCGGAGTACGGTCAGCATGGACATTTCTTTCACCCATACTGCGTTCGGTGTCAACTATCCAAAAGGGGACAGGAACTATAAGAGTTTTTTGTAGATAGAGAGTTACAGGAAGTGCTATATTTTAGTCTTGAGTGTAGTTATATAGTGTAGCACTATAAGGTAAAATAAATTTTTATGATCCCCACCATCAGTAGACTTGTTTTAGGAAAAAATTGGCAAGCTGAAATTAGCGATTCCTTCTTTTATATTTACTCGTTTAAATTAATAATAGGTAATTATGTCCTTAACTTCGAATTATTTTGCATTATTTTGTGTATATATACACACACAGTGCGGCAAATACGTTTTAAGACTTTGTACACAAAACGATATATAAACAAGAAATTAATTCCTGTCTTGGTTTTTTATTCGGAAAGAACCCTCCGGCTACAATGCACTTGTTATAGCAATTTATTAAGGAATCGAACGCCTGTTGTGAATCACTTTGTAGAATGGCCTGCAAAGCATGAGTCGAAGCTACTTGTAAGGTCGGAATATCCTTAAAATAACACCTATTTAACTTCATTTTAAGTTTTGAGAACAAGAAGTAGTCACAGGGTGCTAAATTAGGTGAATACGGTGGATGGTTTAATACACAGATATTATTTTTTGTCAAAAATCGACGAACTACAAGGGAGGTGTGACTGAGTGCATTGTCGCGTAACAAACACCAACTGTTTTCAGTCCGACATCCTTGACAAATGCGACGAATTCTGGCCATCAAACACTTTAAAAAAAGCTGTATAGTACTGACCTATAATTGCTTATCCAGTTTGAGCAAATTCTTTGTGGATAATACCCCTAGCATCGAAAAATATAATAAGCATTGTTTTGGTTTTTGGTGGAATTTTCTTTGTTTTTTGGCTTACGGTGAATTTTCTGACTTCCATTCCGTACTTTTCGCTTTCTTTCAGGGTCATGTTGAAAACACCAGGTTTCAACACCTGTAACAATGAATTTCAAGAAGTTTGAATCGTTTACCGTGGCTGAAAGGATGTCTTTTGCATGTGCAATTCTCATTGCTTTTTGTTCAGGAGATAAAGTGTGTGGAACAAATTTAGCACACACTTTTGTTTTGCCCAAATTTTCATGCAGGAGGGTTCGAATTGTTTCTTTATTGATGTTTAAAGAGTCTACCATCATTCTTAATGACGCACAGCAATCGTTTGCTACAAAATTTTGTACTTTCTCAATAATTTCAGGTGTTCTGGATTTAAATTGGTCTTCCACTACGCTGGCCATCTTCTACAGCATCACTTCCATCCAAAAAACGCTTGTGTCATACAAAAACGTTTGATCTACTTAAACAACAGTCACCGTAAACTTGTTTCATGAGTTTTTATGCTTCTGAAGCACTTTTACCAAGTTTTGCGTAAAATTTGATTACAGCTCTTTTATCCATCTTAAAAAATTAACATGAAAAAAATTCACTTCTGCAAAGAACGCTTGCCATCTTTCACCTACTTAATCAAATGCCATCAACTTGTTCACAGTGTGTCAGCAGACCATGAAAATTATGACGCATGCGCATTTGCAATCATGGCTCCATTACAGCCTGCGCGCTGGGACGAGTCTTAAAACTTATTTGCCACACTGTGCGTATATATATACAGTCGAGCCTCCATATTACGAACCTCTACATAGCGAATTTTTCTATACAACGAACTTTTTCCTGGAACCAAGAACACATTTCACGATTTTCTTCGTAAAATAACCTCTCAATACCGAAGTTCATTTTCTTTATAACGAACTTTTTCTCTTGTGATTCAATTTTTTTTTCTCTATTTTTAAAATATTTCTGAACATTTCAATTTATTCTCTCTTTCAACTCATTTTATAGTGGTCATACATCTTGAACAGGTCATATATCTTGCACTTTGATGCCTAATTCACTGAGAGCAATAGAATTCTGGTAGTTTCATCCGTGCAACCTTTAACACAATTATTCAGTTCACTAGAAACATCTTCTAATTCTCCTTCCTTCCTCAGTGGAGTTGTCTCGTGTCCCTGTGTCCTTGAAATGTCAAACATCAATTTCTATTTAGAAAATAACGTATGTTTAAAATTACTTGTATGCTTTAAATTAGAAAATGTCCTTAAAATTTATTAATTTTAATGTAATTTTTTTTTTCTAAATGTTGAAATACAGTGTGCTCCTCGACATTCTTTTTTCTTGTTTTCCTAGCAGTTTTTCTTTTTTGATGAGTAAGATATATAAAATAAAATTTTTTAATTTACCAAAAGGTGTGAATAATTACTCTTTTTTTTTTTTTTGCAATATGTAATGTGTATGAATTTAAAATTTGTTTTATGTGGCTTATAAAGTTTTTTAAAATGTGAACCTCTATATTATGAATTTTCTATATAACGAACTTTTCTTCGAGATTTAGCGACTTTGTTATACAGAGGTCCGACTGTATATATATAATATTGTAATGCTGCCTTTTTGTTCGCAAGAATTATTCGTTTTAAATGTGTGTATCTATGTTAACAATTTTTTTAATTATAATTTTTTGCTTTTGAGAGAAGGGCGGCATTTTCCATTTTTGTCTGGGGCGGCAAAACTGAGCCTAGTACTACTGAAGACTCGCCATGTAGAGATAGCCGATGCATGCTAAATCTGTCCAGACTCAAACGTCATTTCATCGGGTGGTGTGGAAGTCACTGCCAGCTCAGGTGTCATTCTCGTCACTAGTCCATGGTTCAGAAAACTACGAGGTCCATCGCCAATAGCCCCCATACAGCTTTACAGTGCGATCACAGTTGTAATCGTTTCACACACAGCTGGTGTCGCCTTTAGAATGCGGAATTGCTGATAAAGATAGGGCTTATCCTAGAGTGTTGGCCACCTGCGGGCAAAGACCTAATGTGCCACCCCTCTGGAGAATTTTTCATACTATGACTTATACTTAACGTTGACGTTATAAACTCATCTACCTGTATAAGAGTAAAAAGTGAAACATTAATAAAAATGCAAATGAAATCTGAAGTGCAAACAAAATTTTGGGTTAATAGGAGGTATGGTTCTCCTTCTTGTAGATATATATATATACCTCGCATCACGATTTTATGTTGGAAATAAGGGAGTTAATGAGTTCCTGGTTCCACTCGTTAAGCATCCAGTTTTAGGTCTTGGAGGGAGGTTGCGAGTTGCATGAGTGAGTGAATATTAACGTCGCACTCTTCAGCAACACGAGGACTTTTGCGACGAACCACGTAATTTTAAACCAAGGTCAAGTGACGTGGACGACACCTAAGCCCCTGTCCTAACTACCCCATCATCACACCAATGGGAGGACTTTTGAGCTCTCGACAGATTTAACGTGCATCTCTCCCCTTCATGGCGTGTCTTTAGTGGTACTGGGCTCGAACTCGTGAGAAGGCCAGCCACGATCCTATACCTTGACCACTCGGCTACCACGGTCGGTGGTTGTGAGTTGCAATCCCCCTCCTTAGCGCCTCCCAGGCATGGTACATAGGGTTGAAGTCTGGAGATCTGGCTGGTCAATCCATCCGGTAAATATCCTCATTTTCCAGAAATAATGTGGCCTCGCATTATCATCCTTTAAAATTAAATTAGGGCCAACTTTTCTCCTGAAAAAGCGAACATAGGGCTCCACGATCTCATTCCTATATCTCGCAGCTGTCCCAGTATATCTTTCAAAGACATTTTTGTACGAGAAACAATTCAACGGGATGCCTTCCCAGACCATCAAGCCTCCTTTGTCGTAATCGTCGATTTTTCGGACATTGGTAGCGGTCTCTAGTCCTCTTCTAATTCAAATACTGAGAGAATCACTAATTAGGCAGAGCCGGGACACTTCAGTGAAGATGTGACGGACTCACGCGTATTTTCATTAACATGTCCTTTGGGTTCTTTGGGGCCAGAATTAATGGCAATTCTTTTCCAATCAAACCCAAGAAGTGAAGCGTGAAGGAAAGATGCAAATTAGGAAGCTTTCAAATATCAGAAGTTAGAGTAAGCGGAGTGGCAATTTGAGGAATGTTAAGATAATCCATGGTTCAAGCGTGAATAGGTTTTGGAAACATTAAGATCGATTTTTTTTAATTTCTATTTTATTTGACAGAAAACAGAAATTATACGTGATAGAGAGCCCTTAAGTCAAGGTGCATTCCATTGCATGCCAGTAAATACGCAACTTCATCTAGGATTATTGTGATCTCTACTTCAGTCTACATTAAAGGTAGGAGTGACTATTTAATATTCGGATCTGTTATAATCTAGGAATAGAGCTTAGGCGCGTTAGTATTGATAGTGGTCTGGGTTACTTTATTTCGGTATTATATATATTGTGTGTTTAGCCACCGTAGATTCTCTCACATATATTATTATTATCTAATTTGTTAGACGATTAAGTTAAAGACCTTAATAAAGTCATATTGAGATCATGACAGCTCCTAGTTCTTCCTTTATTCCTGCACCTCTAGCTCACGCTGATAATCAAGAAAGGCACCCGAGGGGGGCACCCTTACTAAGAGAACGGTCACCGACTGATTCATGCTCCATCTCTAAGATCTCCACTTCATTTTAAACAGACTCTCTTGTTTGCAGAATTGACAGGACAAAAACAACAGGTTTTCTTTCAAATAGCCCTCTCTCACAAAGTCTTCTGGAAACAGTCACCTTTGAAACTAGAGTTCCTGTGGCTACATACAATTTACGAGATAGCTGAGAAACTGTAGCATCCCTGCTACGCCTCGCTATAATGGACAAATGACGATCTTCTCTGGGCGTCGTGGTTTAAGTACAAATTTGACCAGGCTATTTCTCGATAGATCAAGTATCCTGAAAACTATTTCTATTGAACATTATGCTGAGCGTTAAAAAATTATCTACAAATCTGAATGCGAGACTGATCTGTAGCTACTCTACCCACAATTCGCCTCCTCATTCTAGTATCTAAACACACACGTTGGTGGTTACTCATTTTTGCTGTGTGAATTTTAATGTAACCGATTGCTTCGAAAGACACTCAAGAAATTTAATAAGTTGCGCTTGTGAACCAAATGCATATTTTGGCACGCGCACTTATAAATCTTTTTCCTCAGCTAGCTCTACCCGCACATACCTTATATGCTGACATATTCCACGTACAAGATTTACATCTTAGTTTTGAAGCAGTATTTTTACGTTTCGTTCATTTTTTTTTTCATAAAATTCGACAAAATAGGCAAATTTTCTTAATTTTGAACACCAGTGTAAATCAATCCTTCTTTGAAGACTACCTAATAATTAACATAAAATAACTCTTCTGGCTTTCTGATAAGCAAATTTGTCAGCAATTTCGGTGGAATCAATTTATGCAGAGATTTTGGGTTCAATAGTGATGATGGTCAAACCTAAAAACTTTTCTAGTGTCTTACTATTATTTCTATGGTAATTTTTAATATACAGAAACTTCTTTTACCTAAAGTTACAGAAACAGGTTAAATTAAAAAATTCTTATTTCTGGAGCAAAATTTGGAAAACAGGGATTTTTGACTATAATTTCTACTATCTCAACTGGCTGTTTTTACCAGGATGAATATCTTTGAATGAAGTTATTTCATTAAAACGTTGTATAACGTCTATATCGTTCACAATAATTCCTTCCTTCTGTACTTGTAACTTAATATCTAAGTCCATGAAAGCTCTCGTCATTAGAAATGTCGTGAAACTCATATAGAAAGCAAAATGTTGAATAGTTCTAAGATAATAAGATATATCTTTCATTTACCGAAGAGATCTCGTGATTAAGAATTACAAAAAAAGCAGTCTTTATTTTCTAGAAGGGCTTTGAAACTGGTTCATCACTGCCCTCATAATCAAATAAGCGGACCTTTTCCCTGAGCTTCGAGATGAAAAATTCGTAATCGATTCTTAAATTTTTTGCAAGTACAGTTGTTGAATCGACAAATACTTTAAAATTATCGTTTTTGATTATTTTATGATTTGTCTTAGTGCCTCTTAAGATTATAATCATTTGCAATTGAAATAGAGTTTTTATATATCCGGCATAATATTTTATTCTTGCTTTGGGCATCAAAATATTGCAGCTCCCATTTTTCTTGAAAATTAAGATGTTCCTCTTCAAGTGATTTTTTCTTACTCATTGTAGTTGAAGGTTTTTGAAGTGATAACTTCTACAGGCGCGTTTTGCTGGAGAGGGAACTTGAATGAATGTCACGCTCACATGTGTAACGCTCATTCTGCTTTTTTCGTCTTTAGATGGAAATGGTGCTCGTACAAGGTCTTCCACGACATACACACCCCTAAAAAGAAAAGGAGGGACGTTCCTCCTCCTCCCGCCACTTCGAAACGTCATGACAGGCGGTAGTTTTTCCCCTCACCACCAATACGTCGTAAATAAAGTTCCTAGCTTCGATCTAAGTGTGCCCCCCCTCCACCTCTGTCTGCGAAAATGAATCCGGGATTCTTTCTAATCCTAGTTGAAGCATGAAAAGGAAACATGTAATATTTTTAAAAAATATGCTTAGAGAGAGAAAAATACTATACTAAAATTAAACAAAATGTAGAGAAAGGACAAATTTTTATAGTATTAAGTAAATAGTATAATTATCATTAACAATATTGCAGTGAATTTAAGAATACAAATCTATTTTTGTAAACCAATCAGAATAGCAATGAGCAAATAGTTCTTTCAATCACATTACTTAAATATACTTTAAGTCTAAAAAGAAAATTAAAATAATTAAAAATTTAAAATGACGAAATTAAGTATACAGGTATTAAGAAAAAGTTACATTAAATAACCAAGCTGTCGTCGAAAAGTATTAATTATTATCAATTTGATTCAACTGATTCGTAGGCTGTACTGTCAATCACTGAGTAACAATTAATTAGCATCATATTTTAAAGGCTCATAATTTTGAACTTATTTTTATTGGTAAGGGCGACATTTGAACGAACGCTTCACTCTGCTTAGTTCCATGTGGCCGCGGTAGCCTAGTGGTCACGGACTCATGGCTGATGTGTCCTGAATTCGAGCCTAGTACCGCTGAAGACCCACCGTGCAGAGGAGCCGCTGCACTTTCAATCCTTCGAGGTTCAAACATCCACCCATTGGTGTGGTGTGGAAGTTAGGAGAGGGGAGCCAGCTCACATGTCATCCTCGTTCCTTGACCATGGTTCAAACTTACGTGGCCCGACACCAATAGCTTTCGTGCAGCTAGAAAGAAAGTTAATATAACTCTCACTCCCTGCTTAATTCCACACGGCATTGGAGAACTAATTGAAATTATCACTATCACATTTATTCGTATATAACTCTTTAATTCTTTAACCCTCTTTTAGTATGTTTTTCATACTTTTAAATTTTCTAAAATAAATAAATATGAAGCGATGGAGAATTGAACATTTCTTTCGATATCTTTAATATAAATATCCATGGAGGATTGTAGGACAAAAAAGTGACAAGTTTTTTTTCGGCCGGTCGCTTCACTTCCTAGAACAGTAAATCTCATGCAGGAAACGTCTTTTCTTTAAATGTCTTTTAAGCCGACTTCATGGTATATTGAACATCGTTACAGGATATGATTTGAACGTTGTTAATAGCACAACCTTGACTTGAAGAAATGGAATCTGTGTTTTCTAGAAGGGGGAGAGACAAATGAACCACATGTTAGGCTCTGAAGGACAAATAAGGGCATGAAACTTTCTGTCAAGTAAGCATAGATTTTTTTAAAAAAATCTAAGCAGTTTTATTAGTAACTGCGTGTATTTCATTAATATTTTTTTTTCAATTCCTACTATTAGTTCCCACTCTCTCCCTGAATATATATTTATTTATATATGTATATATATCTTGTTCAAATTTTCAATCGTTTGTAAAATACTGTTTATTCACCAATTCATGTCCAAATACATTTTTTTAAACTTGTAGTGAATGACACTTGATGTTAATACATTTTTTAAAATATTAATTCATTGATTCTATTTAATTAATGAATAAATAGTAACAAAAAAAATAGTTCAACACCATATATGAAAAAACGCTGTGTCCCTATAGTGCAATGGATAGCGTGTTGGACTTTTAATCGAAAGGTCGTGGGTTCGAAATCCACCTTGGATGGCCTAATTTTTGATCACGTGATTTTTTTTAACATACTATTTTATTTGAATAATTACATTTAATTAATGAATAAATAGTAACCAACAAAAATAATAGCCCAACACCCTTTATAGAATATCGTGAT